>SJYW01035031.1:690973-725805 GCA_006410735.1 Raphicerus campestris
TTCACTCTTGCCATCTCTTGTTTGACCACTTCCAATTTGCCTTGATTCATGGACCTGACATTCCAGGGTCCTATGCAATATTGTTCTTTACAGCATCGGATCTTGCTTCTATCACCAGTCACATCCACAACGGGCTATTGTTTTTGCTTTGGCTCCATCTCTTCATTCTCTCTGGAGTTATTTCTCCACTGATCTCCAGTAGCATATTGGGCACCTAATGACCTGGGGAGTTCCTCTTTCAGTATCCTATCATTTTGCCTTTTCATACTGTTCATGGGGTTCTCAAGGCAAGAATACTGACGTGACTTGCCATTCTCTCCAGGGGAACACATTCTGTCAGCCCTCTCCACCATGACCCGCCTGTCTTGGGTTGCCCCGCAGGCATGGCTTGGTTTCACTGAGTTAGACAAGGCTGTGGTCCTAGTGTGATTAGATTGACTAGTTTTCTGTGAGTATGGTTTCAGTGTGTCTGCCCTCTGATGCCCTCTTGCAACACTTACCATCTTACTTGGGTTTCTCTTCCCTTGGGCGTGGGGTATCTCTTCACAGCTGCTCAAGCAAAACACAGCTGCTGCTCCTTACAGTTAAAATTAAACCATTACGCCAATAAACTTCTCCCCTTTGGTAACACAGGGGCTAAAGGTTTAGGGTAATCATTTATCTCCTAGAGACTAGGAAATTTGGGAATGTTTAGAGAAATCTGTTTGAATGGAATGAGGATCCTGTAGTCCACCTCCCTCAGGTGAGTCTTCCATCTTTTGTTCTTTAATATTCTGCTTTTGAGATAATGAGCATGGGTTTTCCCATAGAGAGCTGCTTAGTTTGCTGTTTTGGGGGTGGGGAAGAGACTTTTCCTGAGATAATTCTGAAAAGTGAGAAAGGATGTTTACTTTTACCTAAAAGAAACCAGGGTCCCAGAACACTAGGGAATAAAACTCTGGGAATAATATTATCCAAAAGGATGGCTACAGAGACCTGGAAGCAAATCAATAATTTAAAATTATATTTTTTAGAGTTAATATCACCCATTTATTGGAATTAGACTAGATAGCCTGTAGTTTAAGATTCCTAAACTGGGCTTGTTTTTATGGGATACATTAATTAAAAAAAAAAATCGGTCATATCTATGGTGAGACAATAAATGTAAATTCTGGCAGAGGGAGAATTTCATTGGGGCTAACAAATCAAATAACCAAAACAGAATTGACCTTTCCAATTAATTTATGCATGGAGGAAAAGTAAAACAAAATGAAATCCCACAAGGCTTTCGGAAGTAGGTAATGAGTGAAGAGTTTGGAGCAGAGAACTTTAATTTGGGGCCTATGAATAAGAGCTACGAACTGTTTTTATATACAGGAAATGCTCAGTGCTGAGAACAGACAAAGATAACATTTCTGCTATTACTAGCTCTGCCTGGTACCTTAAGGAAGAGTCTCATTCTACGGTGAACTAATCAATGGCAGAAGACCAGGATATGTTTAATGCAAAGGTCATAGTCACAGAAACAGTCTTGGCCAGAGAAAGTGATAGGAAATTGATACAGGAATGAATGGCCCAATTTTTTTTGCTGGTTCTTCCTCATTTCCTGGTCTCCAAGTAAATAGATAAGGCTGATGACTTTCAAATTTATAGTTCTACTTGGGCCCTCTGTCCCGAACTACCAACTCATAGACACAATGCCTATTTGGCAGTCTTCCCTTCTGGGTCAAACAGGCAACTCAAACCCAACATGTCCAAAATGAAACTCCTGGTTTTATTCTGGAAACTTGCTCTCCTCTTGCTTATCTCCCTACTGCCAGTGAGTGCACAGCACCATTCACTCACTCACTCAAGCCATAATTCTAGAAGTCTCAAAAAAACCTCCCCTTTTCCTGATCCTCCTAACCACCTCATGAGCAGTTCTTCTTGACTCTAGCTCCAAAACAGATCCCCACGACAGCCCAGCCTGGATACCATTAACTCTTGAATAGGTTACTATGACAGCCTCTTCTCAAGTTTCTTGGTTCCCAATCTTGACCCTTGTAGACCATGCCCTCCCCCCATAGCAGCTAAGGCAAATCCAGTCCCCTTACCTACCCACAGGACCCTACATGGTGTGTCCTCGACCACCACTTTGATCTCATCTCCCACCATTGACCTTCTCACTCACTCTGCCCTGGTCATGTTGGACAAACTTGCTTTGTTTCTTTGCCTGGAATGCCCTTGCTCAGAGCTGCCTCTTTCTCACCATTCCCATTTCAGCTTGGATATAACTTCCTCACACAACCAGGTAAAGTAGTTAGATTTGGCAAAGTGACGCTGGTTACTAAGTTGTTGTCAGTTCTACTGCCATTATCTTCATACCAAATGTCATTCTTCTTTCTTTTCATTTTGTGCCTCTCCTGGAGACTTTGCTGGAGTTAACAAGGCAGTGGAAATTGGGACAAAGCAGATATAGGGTAGGGGATGCAGGTGTGGACAATATGCTGACATTATTGCTGGTTACCAGAAAAACTAGTAAGCGCTTCTGTAACAATAAGTATGGAGAGGGGAAGTTTAATGAAAACTAAGTCCTTCAGTCACGAATCCAAGAGAAAGAGCTAAAGTAGCAAAATATTCCATTTCTTGGTTCAACAAATATTTATGGAATCAATGAACTAGTGGTCAGTGAACTTTCAGGTGCTGGTGCACTAGAAGAGTCATGCTAGGTACTGTCATTATTTAATCACTAAGCCATGTCTGATTCTTCTGTGACCCCATGGACTGTGGCCAGCCAGGCTCCTCTGTCCACGGGATCTCCCAGGCAGAAGTACTGGAGTAGGTTACCATTTCTTCCTCCAGGAGATCTTCCCGACCCAGGGGTTGAACCCGAGTCTTCTGCATTGGCAGGCGGATTCTTTACCACTGAGCCACCTGGAAAGCTCCCGGATAGGCATAACCTTTGGGAAAAAACGTTACTCTGAATGCTATGTCTTCGAACTAATTGCCCTAAGGGGTAGACAGGCATGATAAATTACTGTTATAACGGGATATTCAGTCCCTTCTTGTGACAGGTTTCATGTCAGTTATCAGGCCCACTCTATTTTGCCAATGAGCAAGGATTTGAATTCCAATTCAATTTTCAGTTTGTTTCTGAATTTCAACATGGACTGGAGGGCTCCTTGGTCTATAATCTCTGTGTTTTAAAATGATGTAATGAGGCAACTGTTGTATTAATTAATCACTACCCACTGTAGTTGTGATGTGCGCAACACAGACATTATGCAGTGTTTCCATTTATACTTAAAAACAATATCATCAAAGAATCAGATATATCCATGCTCTTATGTTAAAGTAGTACTCCATCAAAAGAAATTAGAAATTTTATTTTACAAGCAACTCCTGTCCTGCCTTCACTTCCCTTTACCTCTGCTCAGCTCCATAACTTTTCTGATCATTTTCAGAGATCGAAAAAGCCATTGGTTATTTTCAGCCTCCAAATAATCTCATGTGATAATTCATAGCTCCAGTCTGATGAAAAGCATACAGCTCCCAAATTTTATCTAGAAGCAGAACTTCTCCTCATCTCCAGCTTGGGTCTGGTTGGGGAGGGTGGTGGTGGAAGATTTGGTTTGGCTTCTTATTCTCTTTCTCTGTCAACTCCTCTTGCCCCTCCTGGTAACTGAGGCTTCTGATCCATTTCAGGCTGGTGGTTAGGGTGGTTGGTAAGAGGCAGGAAGTATGGTTGTTCCCTGGACTCTTAAGATCTGGCATTGGGGCTCTCTAGGCTTGGGTGGGTGTTCAGCGTTACTCTTCTGGAGAGTTCCCTGCTGGGGACACCCATCAGTCTCTTCCATGCCCTCTGCTCAGCCCTTACTGTTCCTTCCTCAGCCGTTGGGCATCCGGCATGCCACCTCACCTTTTGGGGAGTCATGTGGTCCCTCAAGACAATTCTCTTGGCAGGATTTTAAAAGGCTATAACCTGGACATCTCTAGTCACTCATATGTGGCGCACACACATATACAGCCTCCGGGGGACATAAGTCAAGCTCTGGATGATCCCGTTGCAGGCAGCCAATATTGTTTGACTTGGAGTAAGGGCAGGCATCCACCTGATCTCTTTCATGAAGTCAGGGTGAATGAATAAGTGCCGCACATACCAGCACCTTCCTCTAAAGAAGCTTTTCAGGTTCTTTGTCTCAGTTTGTGCCCTTGAGGTGAGTTCAGCAGCCTCCTTCTTCTCAAGTCTCTCCCATCACTTTGGAATAAAGGCAACACTTATAGTTTTTCTCTCAGAATAGGGTATGTTCAGTCAAATTGGAATCAGAAGAGGCCTATGTGAATAGCCTTTGACACACATTATCATGCACGAACACGGGTACACACACGGTTTTTGAAGGTGTCAGAATGAAAGATTCTGACACTTCAAACACTGCGATCCCAGTTTTTGTGACAGTTTTTTGTTATTGCAGTTTTAAATGTATTTTTAACCATAGCAATAATTCACAAATACTTTACAGTTGTAATACATTTAAATACCACGCTATGTACTAAGTCGCTCCAGTCATCTCTGACTCTTTGCATGGACTGTAGCCCACCAGGCTCCTCTGTCCATGGGGTTCTCCAGGCAAGAATACTGGAGTGGGTTGCCATTATAGATAGATTTAAATTTCCATGTGGCCATCCCTCCCAAGGCAATGGTCCTCTTCATTCCCTTATATATATTCATAGATGACCCATGTTAACAGATTCATGCATCTTAATTTTAAAACCAGGGCTCAGGACAATGTAGATGAGAGCTGTCACTGTCTCGGTGCTGTAAAGTTTCTTTTCATCATTTTCTATTCACTTGCAAGAACATAAGTTACATAAGGCGATATTATGTATATATATGCTACACTTACGTAAATTTTTATTATACTATACAGCAATCAAAAGGAATCCATTGACTCTACATTAAAAAACATATAAAAAATTAAAAGACAGATGGAAAAGTTAGAGAATCTTATACTTACTATTTTACAAACATACTTTTTTTCACCTAATGTGTCTTTAAAATTTTTATATGCATTTAAAGGGCTTCCCTGGTGGCTCAGACAGTAAAGAATCTGCCTGCAATGCAAGAGACCTGGGTTCAATTTCTGGGTTGGGAAGATCCGCTGCAGAAGGGAATGATAACCCACTCCAGTATTCTTGCCTGGGGAATGCCATGGACAGAGGAGGCTGATGAGCCACAGTCCATGGGGTCACAAAGACAGATCTAGTGAAATCCTTTGACTGCTGTATAGTATTCTAAAGTTTACACATACTTTACTTAATTTAATTATTAATGATCATTGATTAGTTTCTGAATTTTTACTTGTACAAATATTGCTACAAGGAGTGTCTTGGGACATACTCTGTGTGGCTGTGCAGACGCCACGAAGCAGCGGTATCAGGTGGAAGGGATGAAATTTGACCACTACAAACAATAGCTTATTTATTCACACTTTTGCCTAAACTTGGTGATAAAAGTCTTCTAAATATTTAGGAAAGTTGATGGGTAATAAATAGAATGATATTGTTCTTTGACATCCATGTCCTTCCTTTATAATAAGGCAGAGTGCATTTACCCCATGTGTTCTTCATCTGTATTTGTCTACTGTTCTGATAGTTACCTATCTTTACCTATTTTCCTGTATTTTGTCTTATTTATATTATCTTGAAAATGTTTTTTAAAAAAAACACCACTCTTCTATCTGATATCATACTGAAATGGATTTCTTCCCTTTTGTCAATGACCTTTAATGGCAGCTATTATTATAAATAAAGCTTGTGTTTTGTATCTGACAGTGTCCTTATGATTTGTCTAGGTGTAAATTTCATTTCATTGGCTTGAGACTCATTGTGATTCTTGAATCTGAGAAATATCATGTTTCATCTGTTCTGAATGAGTCTGATTCATTATTTCTTAAAGCATTGTCTCTCTCCAATTCTCTTTTTCTCCTCTTAGAATTCTTATTCAACATATACTGGACTTTTCACTCCATTTTCCAGGTCTGTTAACTTTGCTATCATACCTCATCATCTTATCCAGCCTTATTTGATATAATTTACTTAGCTCTACCTTCTATTTCTCTAATTCTTTCATTAGCTATGTTTAGTCAGCTAGTTTCTAATCACAGTGTCTAAATTTGTCTTTTGTATTTCAAGCAGTATCTTTCTTAAATCTGCCTATTTTTTTGTTATCTTCTTATATTTTGTTTCTTCAGTTATTTTCAGTTCAGTTCAGTTGCTCAGTCATGTCTGACTCTTTGTGACCCCATGGACTGCAGCACGCCAAATTTCCCTGTCCATCACCAACTACTGAAGCTTGCTCAGACTCATGTCCATTGAGTTGGTGATGCCATCCAACCATTTGTCATCCCTGTCTCCTCCTGCCTTCAATCTTTCCCAGCATCAGGGTCTTTTTCAATGAGTCAGTTCTTTGCATCAGGTGGCCAAAGTATTGTAGTTATTTTAAGGATGCTTATAGAATGTATTTGTCAGTGCAGTCTAATTTTTTGGAAGTTCTCAGCAGTTTAATCATGCTATGTGCTGAGTCTGAGGATTTGCCTTGGATGATCACTTCTATGAGTGTTTATAATTTTGGATCTTGAATTCATATTAAGTGGAGCTTCATCTTCAGTAATTCTGCGTGATCTGTGTTGAGCAAATCAGCCTAGGCCCAATTCTTCTTACTTCAGTTTTTCAGCTGAGCAAGAGTTCTCAGATAGTTAAGACAATGTGAATTCTAAACTCCAACTTCCCAAAACATAGTTATGAATTTTTGTAACTTTCAGGAGAGGCTCAGGATAATGCACATGAGAGCTGTCGCTCTCTCACTTGTTGCAAAGGGCAGAGTCTCTAAATCAGTTTTGAATTCCCTTGAAGTTTCTGGCTCTATGTCAAGATCTCTATTAAAGCTGCCTTCCTGGCATGAGTCTTAGGCTTCATCCTCCATTCCCTACAAGGACCTGACAAGCCCCTGACAAAAACTGATGCTTTGTCCCCAGGCCCAAGGTTTCTGAAGAGTAAGCTCATTCCTCTAATTTTTCATTACATCCATGGAGATATCTCATACTATCTTTCAATATATGTATTTAAAAAGATGCTTTCTCAGGACTTCCTTGCTGATCCAATGGTAAAGAATCTGCCAGCCAACAAAGGGGACATGGGTTTGATCCCTGGCCTAGGAAGGTCTCATATGCCACAGGGCAACTAAGCCTGTACACCACCACTACTGAGCCCACATGCCCCAGAGCCCAAAGCCACTGCAATGAGAAGCCCCAGCACTGAGAACGCCCATGCACAGCAATGAAGACCCAACACAGCCAAGAATCAATCAATAAATAGTAAAAAAGATGTTTGCCAGATTCTATCTTGTATCAGTTCAGTTCAGTTCAGTTGCTCAGTTGTGTTCAACTCTTTGCGACCCTATGAATCACAGTACACCAGGCCTCCCTGTCCATCACCAACTCCTGGAGTCTACCCAAACTCATGTCCATAGAGTCGGTGATGCCATCCAGCCATCTCATCCTCTGTCTTCCCCTTCTCCTCCTGCCCCCAATCCCTCCCAGCATCAGGGTCTTTTCTAATGAGTCAACTCTTCACATGAGATAGCCAAAGTATTGGAATTTCAGCTTCAGCATCAGTCCTTTCAATGAACACCCAGGACTGATCTCCTTTAGACTGATCTACTTTGGACTGGTTGGATCTCTTTGCAGTCCAAGGGAATCTCAAGAGTCTTCTCCAACACCACAGTTCAAAAGCATCAATTTTTCAGTGCGCAGCTTTCTTCACAGTCCAACTCTCACATCCATACAAGACTACCGGAAAAACCACAGCCTTGACTAGATGGACCTTTGTTGGCAAAGTAATGTCTCTGCTTTTTAATATGCTATCTTGTATATCTAGATCTTATTTAGTAGATCTAGTTTTTCAGGTTATTTAATCTATTGGAATCTTCCAGGTGAAATTTCAAAGAAGATTGTCAGGTTTTAACATCCAGTTGCTACTGGTAACAGCTGAAAGATATGGAAACGTAGAACTGGAAAGAATATTACAATCCATTAAGGCAAGCCAGACCAGATCCCTCATTTGAGAAAAGCAGAGAAGTGCCATTCCCAAGACTACACATTTGGGTAGTGATAGAATCTGGACAAAAAATCATGTCTCTTGAACACGAATCTAGCACTTTTTCCACTAAACATTTCCTCCTAATTCTTAGAAGAATTGGGGCCATGCTATAGGATACCTCGTTTTATATTTGCTTTTATTTCAGTAGGTAAACACCAGTGTCTGGGAGAAGAGAATCAAAATGTCTAACATGATAGAAGCCGGAACCATAGTGGGAGGTCCTGTCAATAATGATACTGTAAACATGGCTCAAGTACAAACCTCCAGGAAAGGTAAAATCGTGTACTGGGGTGTGGATAAAACTGGTATCTATGTCACTGTTTGGTGATGTACAGCTTCTTCTTGATCCTACACATTGCCAAGAATTCTAAATAGCTGTAAAGCACTTTTACTGAGAATTACTTCATTTCATGTGAGAAACCTTGAAGATATATAGGACAGGTAGATATCAAGACACCAGATCATCAAGAAGTTAGGTAGAGATAAAAAAAAAATTTAGAGCAGATGTCAAATAGAAAATATGGAAACCAATCTAGGTTTTTCTGATAGTAAGNTAATGAGTCAACTCTTCACATGAGATAGCCAAAGTATTGGAATTTCAGCTTCAGCATCAGTCCTTTCAATGAACACCCAGGACTGATCTCCTTTAGACTGATCTACTTTGGACTGGTTGGATCTCTTTGCAGTCCAAGGGAATCTCAAGAGTCTTCTCCAACACCACAGTTCAAAAGCATCAATTTTTCAGTGCGCAGCTTTCTTCACAGTCCAACTCTCACATCCATACAAGACTACCGGAAAAACCACAGCCTTGACTAGATGGACCTTTGTTGGCAAAGTAATGTCTCTGCTTTTTAATATGCTATCTTGTATATCTAGATCTTATTTAGTAGATCTAGTTTTTCAGGTTATTTAATCTATTGGAATCTTCCAGGTGAAATTTCAAAGAAGATTGTCAGGTTTTAACATCCAGTTGCTACTGGTAACAGCTGAAAGATATGGAAACGTAGAACTGGAAAGAATATTACAATCCATTAAGGCAAGCCAGACCAGATCCCTCATTTGAGAAAAGCAGAGAAGTGCCATTCCCAAGACTACACATTTGGGTAGTGATAGAATCTGGACAAAAAATCATGTCTCTTGAACACGAATCTAGCACTTTTTCCACTAAACATTTCCTCCTAATTCTTAGAAGAATTGGGGCCATGCTATAGGATACCTCGTTTTATATTTGCTTTTATTTCAGTAGGTAAACACCAGTGTCTGGGAGAAGAGAATCAAAATGTCTAACATGATAGAAGCCGGAACCATAGTGGGAGGTCCTGTCAATAATGATACTGTAAACATGGCTCAAGTACAAACCTCCAGGAAAGGTAAAATCGTGTACTGGGGTGTGGATAAAACTGGTATCTATGTCACTGTTTGGTGATGTACAGCTTCTTCTTGATCCTACACATTGCCAAGAATTCTAAATAGCTGTAAAGCACTTTTACTGAGAATTACTTCATTTCATGTGAGAAACCTTGAAGATATATAGGACAGGTAGATATCAAGACACCAGATCATCAAGAAGTTAGGTAGAGATAAAAAAAAAATTTAGAGCAGATGTCAAATAGAAAATATGGAAACCAATCTAGGTTTTTCTGATAGTAAGTCCAGAGACCATCCCATTTGATCTTTCCACTCATACTAGATTTAGATCTACTTCAAGGAGAACAGGCTTTTTCTTTACACCATATCATAGAAGTCACACATCCTCCTCTCTCTCAGTTAAGTTACAATTTAGTGCTTTTCAAGAATATATCAAATAATACATTGGTGCTTCCCTGGTGGCTCAGATGGTAAAGAGTCTGCCTACAATGCAGGAGACCTGGGTTCAATCCCTGGGTCAGAAAGATCCCCTGGAGAAGGCAATGGCTACCCATGGGAAATTCCATGAACAGAGAAGTCTGGTGGGCTACAGTCCATGGGGTCACAAAGGGAGAGACAGCTGAGCAACTAATACTTTTTCAATAATACATCATAATGAAACTGTTGAACATCTTATTTTACTCTAAACTCTAAATGACTTATAACTATTTTATTCACTAATTATCTTAAGCATATAGGCTTTTCATAAGATAATGCCTTTAAAAAGTAAAACAGGGAGCTCGTAAACACCCATGGCAGATTCATGTCAATGTGTGGCAAAACCAATATGGTATTGTAAAGTAAAATAACGTAAAAATAAAATTAAAATATAAAATAAAAAAAAGTAAAACATTAACCAAGATGGAATGCTTTGTGAGACTCAACATTTTAGCAAGTATATCTGCTGGCAAGTGAACATGCCTTAAGGAAAAGGGGATTTGCCTAACCTTATCCATCAAAGAAGAAATCAGGAAACATGCATGCTATTTAATACTACTCACTCTACAATTAACTACCATCTGACATTTAATGAATACTCTAGTATTCATGGCTCAGCTTCCTTATCTGTAAAGTGGAAGCGTTTGTATCTCTAAGATCCCATTCATTTCTAAACAATAGGAGTCTATGGGACTCTATGCCATTGACCAAATTTTCTTATCCCAACTCTCTCTCTCTAAAAATCAGTAATTTATAAACAAAGAACTTGTAAACAGTTTCCATGGCACAATATAGCATATTGGGTAAGAGTACAGATTAAGGTGCTAGACTGCTTATGTTTGCAATCCTGATTTTGCAATTTATGAGCTGTGTGACTTTAGGCAAGTTACTTAAATTTTCTGTGTCTCAGTTTCCTTATCTGAAAAAATAAGATGATAACAACAGTATTTATCTCATAGGATTTCCATGAGGATTAAATTAGTTATAATATGTGAACCATTTAGAACAATGCCTGGCATGTAGTTAAGCACTGTATAAACTTCACTATCATAATCACCTCTCATACAGTTTTTCTTCCTCAGTCTATTTTTCAGCAGTCTTTGGAACTCTGAGCTAATTGTCTAAAAGTGGAACTTAATGTGGTCTTTCTAGTTTTTTCCACAGTCTTTTAGGGCATCCACCCCACCATGCTGCTTTATCCCCTACTGAGCACTTCTTGACTCCAGCCTGTTATCACAAATGGCATTATGCTAATAACATTCATCTTTTGTTTTGGCTGATTCTTCTTCCACTTTATAAGAAAGAACCTCTACCACTCCTCAATGTCCCACTTAGTTATTTTGTATTTCTCATAAATGCTTATGAATAAGCCTTGCTGGCTGCTGCTTCAGTTGGCGTCCAACATCAATTTTTCTCTCATCTCACTCTCTAGACCATTCTCAATGGGCAATGCTGAGTCCTCTGTATCTCACTCTCAGGACCCTGTGGGGCTTTCTCCCAGGGCCAGGACCCCCGGAGATTACTGACATCTTTACTGGGCATGATTGTGCTTTGAAGATATTCAGAGAATCAAATCCAGGCTTTCCATGGCATGTGGGGAAATGCCGTCTCCCCCATTATATGTCACATCTGGTCAAGTGGCCACAGAAAAGACTTGCTTATGCGCCTATATCTCTAGAGACACTAGGTAAAAAGAGATGGACCTTCAGGTTCTGCCAGAGGTCAGGCTCTATTAAGGGTTCATATGGCAGGGCAGGGACAGACATCAACTTGACCTTCCTATCCTTTCTCTACCAAAGGCCCATGAGCTTCTGCCTGGGTTCAGTCAGATAAATGGAAGCCACTTTAGGTAATTCAAGAGAAAAAATATAGGTTTAATATAGAAGATGGAAATAGTCCATAGATTTTGGGAGGCTGAGGAAGAAGAAGTCAAGTTAGCCACTTCCAGGAAATCCTGAAGTATAGGACGGATGGGACCCAGCTAGCAATCCTGTGCAGCACACAGTGGGTGGTGTCCAGGAGAGTGCCACAGGCCCAGGCAAAACCCCATCTCCCATTACTCATCCTCCTACTCCTCCCTGTGGTGGCCTCCTTGGCACGGTGTTCAGTTCTCACTGTGTTCAGCCTTCCAAACTTTGTCCTAATGCTCTTGTAATTGGAACCCTGCTTGCATGTAGGTTGAGGATTTTAGTTTCCAGGGATTTATCTATTACTGTGAAAAATTCAGAAGGGCAGGCCTGGCAGTGATAATTAATAAACAACACTGGACACTGCTCCCTTGCTCCCTGTCAAAATGCAGCACGGAGTTAAATATACCCTGGCCTATGTTAGGAATGGCCCGGAAAGATGAGTCTGCAATAACATTTCTTTCTGAAAGTCACAGAAATCAATAAAATATGCACAACACCTTGAGAAAATATTTTTACTTAGGTTAAAACTTGGGAATTATTCCTATCACATACCACAAATTCTAAGGCTCCTTGCTAGATTTAGTATAATTTGGATGAATTAAGAGGATGCCAAGAGGAGACAAAACTCTCATCCTTGGAGCATGGCCCCATGTTACAAGCAGAAAGGGGATGGCACTGTGAAGCCCCAGGTCAAGCTCTCCAGCTTAGATACTCTCCAGCATCTCAAGGCTGGTGGCCCACAGGCCAGGTGAGGTCACCACAGGCCAGGTGAGGTCTGCAGTACTGGGATATGGTGGGGGAAGCTGCTCTGTGCCCACATCTTGATGTTTCCCCCTCCACAGCTCACCAGTCTTTCTAAAGGTCTGTAGCTTAGGATCTTGGGCCAGTGCAACAGAGCAGGGAAAAACATACACAATTGCAGAAATTAACTTGGAAATTGGCAGGGGGAGGGGATTTTCCTCAATGTCATTGTAGAATTAAGTGCAAGAATAGCTAGTTTTCCCTGAATTGGTGAAAAAATGCCAACGGGCCATCTCCCCACCACCTGCCTCTTGACCATATGCATACATAAGACTATCAGCACATGACGATAGGCTTCCAGCCAGCCAAGGTGGCCACTGCAAGGGTTATATCACACAGAGGCGAAATCATACATGACTGACTTTTATAGTCCGTCATAGACTGGAGGTATGGGTGGGAACCACAAGGGACCTATATAAATACTGATTTGGCCAAAAGGTTTGTTCAGTTTTTCCAAAACATCTTTGGTCAACCTAGTACCTTGGCACACACACACAGAAAAGGAAACAAATACATAAAAGAGAGATCACTGCATAGTGAAGGCATGTCTATCAAGTACTGAGCACTTTATATGAATTAATTCACTGAACCTCACGAGAATCCTTCAGGGAACATACTGCCAGCATCATCTCCATTTTGCAGGAGTAAGAACTCAAGTACAGAGGGATTAAGTCCTCATTTAAGGACTCATTTAAATCATCCAGGCACAAACAGGTGTTATCCGGATTTAAACTACAATGGTCTGATTATTAACCATTATATTACAGTGCTGTGCTTATTTGGGGAAATTGAAGAGTATTTTCATTTCACATTTCTCCAAGTTCTCAAGAATACTAAAAAAAAAAAAAAGCTTAGCACATATAAAGTAAATCAATAGGAAAATATGAAAGAAGATGAGAAAGGAAACTAAAGAGAAAACAATGTCACTTCAGAACTAAAACAGAATTAGTAGTAGCAAGGAGGAGAAGGTGATGGCACCCTACTCTAGTATTCTTGCCTGGAAAATCCCATGGATGGAGGAGCCTGGAAGGCTGCAGCCCATGGCATCATGAAGAGTCGGACACGACTGAGCGACTTCACTTTCACTTTTGATTTTCATGCATTGGAGAAGGAAATGGCAACCCACTCCATTGTTCTTGCCTGGAGAATCCCAGGGACAGGGGAGCCTGGTGGGCTGCCATCCATGGGGTTGCACAGAGTCGGACATGACTGAAGCGACTTAACAGCAGTAGCAAGGAAAGAAATCATCACTGTAAAATATCAAATCAGTAATGTAGAACTGAGGCTTAGTCACTCAGTTGAGCCTAACTCTTTTTGACCCCTTGGACTGCAGCCTGCCAGGCTCCTCTATCCATGGAATTCTGTAGTCAAGAATACTGGAGTGGGTAGCCATTCCCTTCTCCAGGGGGTCTTACTGACCCAGGGATCGAACCCAAGTCTCCTGTATTGCAGGCAGGTTCTTTACCATCTGAACCACCAGGGAAGCCCCAGTAAGAAAATAATTCAAAAGATAATAGATGTGGGGCTTCCCTGGTGGCTCAGTCATAAAGAATCCTCTTGCCAATGCAGGAGTCGTGGATTTGATTCCTGATCCGGGAGGATCCCACAAGCAGTGGAGCAACTAAGCCCGTACAACACAACTATTGANCATGGGGTTGCACAGAGTCGGACATGACTGAAGCGACTTAACAGCAGTAGCAAGGAAAGAAATCATCACTGTAAAATATCAAATCAGTAATGTAGAACTGAGGCTTAGTCACTCAGTTGAGCCTAACTCTTTTTGACCCCTTGGACTGCAGCCTGCCAGGCTCCTCTATCCATGGAATTCTGTAGTCAAGAATACTGGAGTGGGTAGCCATTCCCTTCTCCAGGGGGTCTTACTGACCCAGGGATCGAACCCAAGTCTCCTGTATTGCAGGCAGGTTCTTTACCATCTGAACCACCAGGGAAGCCCCAGTAAGAAAATAATTCAAAAGATAATAGATGTGGGGCTTCCCTGGTGGCTCAGTCATAAAGAATCCTCTTGCCAATGCAGGAGTCGTGGATTTGATTCCTGATCCGGGAGGATCCCACAAGCAGTGGAGCAACTAAGCCCGTACAACACAACTATTGAGCCTGTGCTCTAGAGCCTGGGGTGTGGCTCTAGAATAAGGGAAGCCACTAAATGAGAAGCCCACATACCACAACCAGAGAGCAGCCCCTGCTTGCTGCAACTAGAGAAAAACCCTCAAAGCAATGAAGACCCATCACAGCCAAAAATAAATAATAATTATAAAAAAGATAAAGGGTGTGAAGAAAGTAACAAAGATTCTTCAAAAATAAATGTTAATTAAACATCCAGTTTACTGAGTTTATAACTTCAAGGAAAGTATGCAGAAAACCAAAGAAGACAACTTAAATGTATAAAAAAAGTAAGCTCAAATTATGAAGGGAATTGAAATGGAATATATATACAAGAACTGATTTCTTGATAAAGAAGATTCTATTCAACAGCAGTAAGACAATTCAATACTCAGATTGATTAGAGAGATTAAATAAAGCAATCATGGGAGAAAGGGGGAGAGAATCATTTAAAAGGTATAAGGTGGTAATTATGGAGAGCTCAGCAGTGGCCATAGGACTGGAAAAGGTCAGTTTTCATTCCAATACCAAAGAAAGGCAATGCCAAAGAATGTGCAAACTACTGCACAATTGCATTCATCTCACACGCTAGTAAAGTAATGCTCAAAATTCTCCAAGCCAGGCTTCAGCAATACATGAACTGTAAACTTCCAGATGTTCAAGGTGGCTTTAGAAAAGGCAGAGAAACCAGAGATCAAATTGCCAACATCCGCTGGATCATCAAAAAAGCAAGANCATAAATGGGTGCTGAGTTTTGTCAAAGGCTTTTTCTGCATCTATTGAGATTATCATTGAAGGTTTTTGATCCTTCAGTTTGTTAATGATTTGCATATACTGAATAATCCTTGCATCCCTGGAATAAATCTAACTTGATTATGGTATATGAGCTTTTTAATGTGTTGCTGAATTCTGTTTGCTAAAATACTGTTGAGGATTTTTGCATCTATGTTCATCACTGACATTGGCCTGTAGTTTTCTTTTTTTGTGTTGTCTTTGTCTGGTTTTAGTATCAGGGTGATGGTGGCCTTGTAGAATGAGTTTGGAGTGTTCCTTCCTCTGAAATTTTTTGAAACAGTTTTAGAAGAATAGACATTTACTCTTTTCTGAATGTTTGATAGAATTCTCCTGTGAAGCCATCTGGTCCTGGGCTTTTTTTTTGGTGGGGGGGAGCAGATTTTTGACTGCAGCTTTAATTTCAGTGCTTGTAGTGGGTTGTTATAATTTCTATTACTTTCCTGGTTCATTCTTGGAAGATTGAACTTTTCTAAGAATCTCTCCATCTGTCCATTTCTTCCAGGTTATCCATTTTATTGACATATAGTTGTTCATAATAGTTTCTTATAATCCTTTGTAATTCTGCATTGTCTGTTGTAACCTTTCCTTTTTCATTTCTAATTTTGATGTGATTCTTTTTTTCTTGATGAGTCTGGCCAAAGGTTTGCCAATTTTATCTTCTCAAAGAACCAGCTTTTAGTTTTTTTAATATTTAGTATTGTTTCTTTCATTTATTCTTATTTCTGCTTGGATCTTTATGATTTCATTCCATTAATTTTGGGGGTTTTTTGTTCTTCTTTTTCCAGTTGTTTTAGGTGTAAAGTTAGGTTGTCTAATAGATGTTTTTCTTGTTTCTTGAGGTAGGATTGTATTGCTATAAACTTCCCTGTTAGAACTGCTTTGGTTGCATCCCATAGGTTTTCAGTTGTCGTGTTTTCTTAGAATTGCTTTTGCTGCATCTCATAGATTTCGGAGTATTGTGGTTCCATTTTCATTTGCCTCAAGGTACTCTGATTACCTCTTTGATTTCTTCATTGACACTTTTTGAAAAAGTAGAATGTTCTTTAGTCTCTACATGTTTGTTTTTCCTGTTTTTTCTTCCTATAATTGATTTCTAGTTTCATACTATTGTGGTTGGGAAAAATGCTTGATACAATTTCTATCCTATAAAATTTGTTGAAACTTGTTTTGTAGCCTGACATGTGATCCATTCTGGAGAACTTTTCAAGTGCAACTTTTCAATGTGTATTCTGCTGTTTCTGGATGGAATGTCCTGTAAACCCAACTGGTCTATTGTGTCTTTTATGACCACTGTTTCCTTACTGATTTTCTGTCTGAATTATCTGTCCATTAATGTAACTGATGTGTTAATACTATTATTGTATTATTGTCAATTTCTCCCTTTATGTCTGTTAATATTTGCTTTATATATTTAGGTGCTCCTATTGCATATATGTTAGAAAGTGTTGTATCTTCTTGTATTGGTCCCTTTATCTTTATATAATCCCCTTTGTTTTTTTGTCCCAGATTTTAAAGTCTATTTTGTCTGAGTGCTGCTACCACCATTTTATCATGCTGTTTTCATGAAATATCTTTTCTCATCCCCTCACTTTCAATCTGTCTGTGTCTTTTAACTCTGAAATGAGTCTCTTCAGGCAGCATACAGATGGGTCTGGATTTTTAATCCAATTGCCTGCCCTGTGTCTTTTGTTTGGAGCATTTAGCCCGTTGACATTTAAAGTGATTATTGGTAGATATATACTTATTGCCATTTTGTTACTTGTTTCCTGGTTGTTTCTGTAGTTCTTTCCTACTCCTTTATTTTTAGTTTATTACCTTGGGGTTTGGTGTTTTAGTGGTATCTTTGTGTTCCTTTCTCTCTCTCTCTCACACGTGCTTTTTTTCTTCCTCTGTATCTACTGTAGGTTTCTGATTTGTGGTTACTATAAGGCTCATGTATGTTTACTTGTGTCTACTTGTTTTAAACTGATAGTCATTTAAGTTCAAACTCATTCTAAAAGATTTACAATTTTACTCCCTTCCTCCATGCTTTGTATTTTTTACATTCTATATTTTACATCTTTATGCTTATCCTTTCACTTTTTTAATAGTTGACTTTACATTTCTTTTTTTGTCTTTTCATATTCATGCTAGACTCTTTAAGTGGTTGAGCTACAGCCTTTACTATTTTCTTTTACCAGTGGGACTTATGCTTTCCTATAGATTTTTACTTCTTGTTGTAGCCTTTTCTTTTCACTTAGAGAGGACATCTTAACATTTCTTTTTGGGTAGGTTTAGTATTGATTAACTCTTAGTTTTTGCTTGTCTAAGAAGTTTTCCCTCCTTCAATTCTAAATGATAATCTTGCAGGGTAGAGCATCCTAGTTGCAGGTTTTCCCCTTTCAGCACTTTAAATACATCATGCCATTTCCTTTTGAGACCAAAAGGAAGTTTCTGCAGGAAATCAGCCAATAGTCTTACAGGGGTTCCCTTGTATAGAACTGCTTTTCTCTTGCTGCCTTTAGAATTATCTTTTCATCTTTAATTTTTGTCACTTTGATTATAATATGTCTTGGTGCGGCTCCGTTTAGGTTCATCTTGTTTGGAACGCTTTGTGCTTCTTGTACCTGGATATATTTCTTCAGGTTTGGAAAGATTTCTGCCACAATTTCATCAAATATACACATTTTTGACCTCTCTCTCTCTTTTTGTTCTTCTTCTTCTGGGACTCTTGTACAAATCATGAGATCTCTTAAACTTTTTCTTTTTGCAGCTCTGATTGCTGATTTCCATTATTCTACCTTCCAGATCACATATGCATTCTTCTGTATCATCTAGTCTGTTACTTCTTTTCAGTGTGTTTTTAATTTCAATTATTGTATTCTTTAGTTCTGGCTGGCTCTTTTTTAAAAATGTTTTATCTCATTAAAATTATCACTATGTTTATTTTTCTAAGTCAGAGTAGCATTCTTATTACTAATTATTTGAACTCTGATACATTATTTGTTTCATTAGTTGTTTTTTTCAGGGGTTTTCATATCTTTCCTTTGAATTAAATTCCTCTGTCTTTGCATTTTGCTTAATCTTCCCTGTATCTATGAAATTAAGTGAAACAGTTACCTATCTCAAACTTGAAGGGCTGTCCTTATGTAGAAGCATCCCTGTGCGGTCTGTTGTGCCCAGTGTCTTTGGCGGGAAAGCTAGGTTCAGTGTTGAACATGAGCCACTCTTCCCCATGGTTTGCTGGTAGCTATCACGAGAGTAGGAGATAGAACTAGAGGTAGAAGGGCTACAGCAAGAGCCAGTTGTGAGCCAGGGCTTCTCCTCAGTTTGCCAGCCAACACCACACTGTTTGTGTGGGGGTGGCTGGGTGGGTCCCAAGTTTCTGGGTCAAAAGCCTTGAGGGTTGGTCTGATCTGGTTACATTCCTTCTCTGTATACTCTCCCCACTACCAGCACTGGCACCCTCACCCAGGGAGAAACAGTGCTGGAGCAAGAGGAGCCGAAGTGTGTGCTTGGCATGAGTTGGGGTGTGGGCTGTGGTAGTCCCAGCATCAGTCAGAGTCCTGGACAGCTTCTGATCTGCTGCCTTCATAGGCACCAGCAATGTTCAGATGTTATGCTTAGTCTGAGCTGTCTCTCTCCCTCACAGCTGCACACTGCTCTTCTCAGGCATGGCAGCCCTCTCCCCAGTGTGGAGCTGCATTGGGAGCAAGAGGGGCTGCAGCAGGTGCTCTGCTCAGGTAGATGTGTGTGTTACCCAGTGGTGGGAAACCAGCCAGAGTCCTTGTCAGTTTCAATCTGCTTCTTCTGCCTTTTTTCGGGAGTAAGCAAGTGTGTGCATTCTCTTCCTAAGTGAAGTCTAGGTTTCTCTTTTTCTTTTTTTAATAGTCCAGCTATCAGTCCCACTATTTTTCAAAATATCAGCTAAGAGGAATTGTCCTATTGGTGTCAGACCCCAGGGTGTAGCACTCAGTATGTGGTTCTCACCACTCACTCCCCAGGGAGTATCTCCGAACCTATGTAATTCTCCCTCTTCTGTGTACCCTCCTAAGGATGCAAGTCCTGATCCGATCACTTCTCTTCATTTCTACCCAATTCCGTGTGGATCTTTCTTACAGTGTTGGTTGGATAGCAGTCTTTCTGCCAGTCTCCAGTTTGTTTTCAGTGAGAATTTTTCCACATGTAGTTGTATTCTTGATGTGTTCATAGGGAGGTGAGCTTTGCATCCTCTTACTCCACCATCTTGATCTCCCTCCTCTATAAACTTTTATATTTATCAACAAATTGCCTTCCATGGGGCATTAATATTTGGAAGTACCTGATTCCCCCTGGCATCACCACAGATCATGTCAAAAACTGTTGCACTCTTGCCAATTTGACAAAATGTTATCTCACAGTAATTTTACTATTATGAGGTTGGTTACCTTTTAATACGTTTAGGAATCACTTTTTTTTTTTCCGGTAACTTGTCTTTCATACCCTTTGACTATTTTTCTACTTAGCTTTTGTTCTTTTTAATATCTATTTCCACAAGATCCTTACATATGACAACATTAGTCCACTTTTTTCAAATTGAACTTAATGTATATTTTTCCTCAGACACTAAAATTATATTGGTTCATTCCAATAACTTGTTTTTATTAAAAGTGCTATGTGTATACAAGAAAAGCTATAGATGTAGACAATCCACCCAGGGATCAGTCTATGCCATGGTGGCTATAGTGAGGCACGTGCTTCACCTCAGTTCTGGTTCTCAGACTGGGATAGTGTCAGCCCTGCCGTTTGCTTCTGCCTGTATCTGTCTTGTCCCTGGAGGTCTACTGGCAGATTTTCTCCTCTCCAGAAAAATCCTTAGACTCAATACCATCCGGAAACTCTTCACTGCTATAGGTAAGAACTGAGGGATACAGGGGGTGGATGTGGGATGCTCAGGGAAGCTTCCTATTCACTCTTTGTTCTCTTGCCCCAGGGGTTCTCCTCCCAGCTGTGTTCTTCACATCTGTTTTCTGGGTTAGATCCAGCTTCAGCACCACCATAGCCTTCTTGACAATATCTTCTGCCATCAAAAGCTTCACCCAATCAGGAGCCCTTGTCAACTTCATGGATATTGCTCCTCGGTAGGGACCCCTTTGCCTGATCCTCACAGAAGTTCAGTTCATATCCAGTAATCTGCTCTGACACACACGAGTAAAATGTGACATGTACTATGGGTCATAGGAAATTTCAGCACCACTCCTCATCCAAATAACTCCTGGAAGGGACCCAAAGCTCGTCAACCACTATTAAATTAGTTTTTCCAGATGAAAACAGGAGTCAGTGGCTGCACTCACAGTTCAACTGTGGGAGACTCATGCCAATCTCTTTCTGTTGGGGAATGCAGCAGTTACACAGGACTGGGTCACTGAAAGGACTCATAAACTTCAGAGGGTATGCTTATGTAAGCCTTTAATATAGGTAGAGGATAGCAGGAGAAACATTTACCTCTGATATAGGAAATATCAGAGATGACTGAGACTTCCAAATGTAGCTCCCAGGGACCATCCATGGACCGTTCACAGTCAACAGGACACACTTCATCTTCAGATAATGAACCACCAAATTACATGGGAGGTACCTTGGTCTTAGGGGAGCCAATGTCTCATCCAATGAGAGATCTTTTACCTAAAAACAAGGCTTCTTAGCAGAAGCCAAGAGAACATATAAAGTAGGTGCCAACCATCAATTTGTGCATTTGGTATAAAGAATGTTGACAAGTTAGTACAGTTTATAACCCCCCTGGAAATCCCAGATCCTGGCACTGGATTATATGCATCACTAGTCAATACACTTCACTCAGGTTTGACTAAGAACCAACACAGCCCCAGGAATCCCCAGATAAACACAGAGTTGCAACAGATCAGTTGATATGAACTCCATGCTTACACAGGAATATTGCTTTCTCCAGGTACAGTGCCTTAGTCAGGGCACTATCACAGATCTTTTCTTACCTGGCAGGAGCCATCTCTTCCACAGTCAATGGATTTTTGATCAGTCAGGTAAGGTAAAATGTTCTGATGGTGATGATAGTCACAAAAGTCAACTAGAAAGGTCACCCAGCCTCTCATTCTCACCCTAGGCTCATCTCATGCAGAGAAATCACCACATGTTCAGGGTATGAAGTGAAGGAGAATGCTCCATTGTATGAGTTTATGCCTTATGAGTTGTTAGAAGATGAGTTTCTCATGCTAATCATCAAATTTTCTAGGAATAATCACAGCATTTATTGTAAAGTATAGAATAGCCAACATTCTGATTTGCCTGGGGCTGAGGGCTTTCCTGGGATGTGAAGCTTTTAATGCTAAAACCTTGAAAGTTCCAGGCAATCCGGAAAGAGTTGGTTATCCTATGTAGGAACCCAACAAATATTTATAGAACAAATGAGCGAGATGCTGAGTAGATGACAGAGTGAAAGCACAATCTGCACCTTACACAAATGTTCACCAGTGGTTAGTACAGCAATTCCTCTGCCCAGTATTGCTTACATAGTGTTTTTACATGCATACAACCTTCTGTCCTGGGAGGTGCATTTAAAGTTGTCAGAATAAACAAATTCATGTGATTGCAACTTCATATGACTCAGACTTGGTACAGACTTTTTGAGAAATATGTATATGACATTCACATGACCATCATTCTTTAAGTTTCTTGCGGTTTCTACCAGTAAGCCAGGAAAATGAATAGCGAATAACAAAGAAAGTGTATATAATTTTTTTTGATGTGAAGTCTTTTCTTTGTTTGAAACTTCAGTTCTCTTTCAGCCCCTAAGACACTGTCAGAAAATGGCTGTTTAAAATAGAAATTGTCAAATTGCCCTTCTTTCCCCTGTTACTCACTTATTCATTCAACAAGTATGCAATGAATATTGGAATGGGCCATGCAATGTCTAAATGAATAAAACAAAAGTCCCTGCCCTTGTAAGGTTGATATGGTAGGGGAAAAAACAACAGGAAACTAATAAGCTAAACAAAAACATGATATACTGAATGATGGTAAGTGCTAAGAGAAAAAGTAAGGCAGGGGAGAAGAGTAGGGCATATAAAGGGGGGGTTGGAGGTACAGTTTTAAATGGGGTGGCTGAAAAAGTAAGAATGGGAAGAATGGGAAGCAAGCACATGGGTGAGACAAATGGCTACCTGAGGGGTGTAACATTCCAGCAGAGGGAAAGGCCTGGGCACCAGAAATTCTAGGAACAACCAGGAATATATAATTTAGGGCAGACTTGGGGGTGGGGTCAGTGGAACATGGTGCCAGAGCCTTTCTGCAGCAGGATGGACAAGAACAAGGGGACTGTTGATAACTTGTGGTTTCCTGCCTCCAGGATCCAGAGCTTGGTTGGAGAAATGTCTTCTTACTTTCAGCTGCTGTGGGCGTATTAGGCCTGATTTTCTACCTCATTTTCGGCCAAGCAGAAGTGCAGGACTGGGCTAAATGCAGACATGCACCTACTTCTGAGCGAACTGAGTGATGCCTCAGATGCCAGCGCTTAGTTGCTTACTGTTTGCCCTCATGGACATTCCCCTTGCATACCTGCTTGATTAACTACCCTTTCAGCTTGAACTGGCTTTACTTCCTGTATCTTCTTTGATATACTATGTCATACTGNATGTTCACCAGTGGTTAGTACAGCAATTCCTCTGCCCAGTATTGCTTACATAGTGTTTTTACATGCATACAACCTTCTGTCCTGGGAGGTGCATTTAAAGTTGTCAGAATAAACAAATTCATGTGATTGCAACTTCATATGACTCAGACTTGGTACAGACTTTTTGAGAAATATGTATATGACATTCACATGACCATCATTCTTTAAGTTTCTTGCGGTTTCTACCAGTAAGCCAGGAAAATGAATAGCGAATAACAAAGAAAGTGTATATAATTTTTTTTGATGTGAAGTCTTTTCTTTGTTTGAAACTTCAGTTCTCTTTCAGCCCCTAAGACACTGTCAGAAAATGGCTGTTTAAAATAGAAATTGTCAAATTGCCCTTCTTTCCCCTGTTACTCACTTATTCATTCAACAAGTATGCAATGAATATTGGAATGGGCCATGCAATGTCTAAATGAATAAAACAAAAGTCCCTGCCCTTGTAAGGTTGATATGGTAGGGGAAAAAACAACAGGAAACTAATAAGCTAAACAAAAACATGATATACTGAATGATGGTAAGTGCTAAGAGAAAAAGTAAGGCAGGGGAGAAGAGTAGGGCATATAAAGGGGGGGTTGGAGGTACAGTTTTAAATGGGGTGGCTGAAAAAGTAAGAATGGGAAGAATGGGAAGCAAGCACATGGGTGAGACAAATGGCTACCTGAGGGGTGTAACATTCCAGCAGAGGGAAAGGCCTGGGCACCAGAAATTCTAGGAACAACCAGGAATATATAATTTAGGGCAGACTTGGGGGTGGGGTCAGTGGAACATGGTGCCAGAGCCTTTCTGCAGCAGGATGGACAAGAACAAGGGGACTGTTGATAACTTGTGGTTTCCTGCCTCCAGGATCCAGAGCTTGGTTGGAGAAATGTCTTCTTACTTTCAGCTGCTGTGGGCGTATTAGGCCTGATTTTCTACCTCATTTTCGGCCAAGCAGAAGTGCAGGACTGGGCTAAATGCAGACATGCACCTACTTCTGAGCGAACTGAGTGATGCCTCAGATGCCAGCGCTTAGTTGCTTACTGTTTGCCCTCATGGACATTCCCCTTGCATACCTGCTTGATTAACTACCCTTTCAGCTTGAACTGGCTTTACTTCCTGTATCTTCTTTGATATACTATGTCATACTGAAAATGCTGCCTGGAGATTTTACAAGGGATGGTGAGGGGAAGTTTAGTTATTTAACTCTAAGCTCCTGAGAGCATAGATGTATCTGAATTTCTATGTGTTCCCCACTCTTTTCACTGTTATTGCAACATATTTGGTAGAGATGAAATACATATTTCTTAAAGTGGCACAGAGCTCCTAAAACCCTTGTTAATTTCTTGAGTGATAGGGAAGAAGAGAGGAGAATCCTTTGTTATAATATTTGGTCTTAGGCCTTGGTTCCAGACAGAAGAGCTTCTAAGACCCTCGGTATCTCTGGAGTGACCAAGGTGTGTCTGTGGTATACAAATGAGATGACTGGGGGCTGGGGGCTCTAGATAGCTTCAGGATGGGGGTCGGTTGCCAAAAGACCAAGACGTGATGAGAAGGTTGGAACTTGCAGCTGTGCCATCCCACATCTGGGGAGGGGAGAGGGGCTCGGGATTTAGTTATTCATCAATGGCCAGTGAATTAATCCGTTATGCCTACACAATAAAAATCTCTGTAAAAAACCCTAACAGTGGGGTTCTGAGGATTTCTGGGATGGTAAACACACAGAGGTTCTGGGAATGGTGCACCCAGAGAGGGCATGCAAGCCCTGCATCCCTTCCCACATAGCTTGCCATATGCATCTTTTCTGTTTGACTGTTCCTCAGATGTATCCTTTAGTATAGAAACCATTAACAGTAGGTAAATAATTTTCCTGAGTTCTGGAAGTCAGTCTAGCAAATTATCAAATTTGGGGAGGGGCCATGGGGACCTGAGTTCTGAAAATAAACAGAAGTCTGGGTACCTTGGGCACCCACTATTTTGATTGGTGTCTGAGTAGCTGTTATCAAAATTGAATTAGGTAGGATCTTGGTGTCTACAGAGAACTGGAGAACTGTTTGGTGTGGAAAACCCACATTTGCTGTGACAGTGTTGTAAACAGAGGAACAATTTTTCTTTAGTTATCCAGATATAAGCTAGAGAGGCTAGAGGACAATTTCTTACCAAAGCAAAAGAGGACACCAGAACCACGGGGAGTGAAGACTGAGAATCACAATAGGACTTGTATCCAAACATCCAGAAGATGAATCCTGAGCACTACTATCAAAAGAAAGCCCCAAACAATGGAAGCCACAGTGTATAAATCCAAAGTCCTGGACCATGAAGACAGAGCAGGGAATTAAGTAAGGAGGGATACAGGGCCATTCTGAGGCTTGGCTTGGATCGGATGTCCAGGTGAAAAATGTCAAAGCAGAATGGACACTAAAGACTGAATCCATTTTAGGATACTCCCAGGTGGTGCAGTGATAAAGAATCTGCCTGCCAGTGCAGGAGATGCAAGAGATGCAGGTTCGAACTCAGGATTAAGAGGATCCCCTAGAGTAGGAAATGGCAAGCTATTCCAGTATTCTTGCCTGGAAAATCCCATGGACAGAGGAGCCTAGTGAGCTACAGGCCATTGGGCCACAAAGAATCAGACCTGACTGAGCATGCATGCACACACTCACACACACACACTCTCTCTCACACACACACATGGCGTCACTTTGCTGTGCACCTGTAAATATCATGACATTGTTAATCAGGTATACTCCAATACAAAATAAAAAGTTTTTAAAAAATGACTGAATCCATTTTAACAAGAGTAAGAAACATACCTGCAATGAATGGGGTGGAGTAGTAGCCTCAACTATTTCAGACAACTTGCTTTCTATGGAGGCTAGCTGTGGAATCAGAAACCCCTCTTAATACTGTAGTGCTGGGGTGCTCTCCAGGGTCAGCTCTTTCCTTCTTTCTGGCCATCATGAACTCTGCCTCACATCTGGCTTGCAGCACCATGCAGATCCCTCAAATCTTGTAGAACAGACATTGTCCAGTTTCTCCCCTGTTCCTTCAAACACCTGTTCATGCCGCCTCTCCTGTCTCTGATGGCCTTGCTCTGCTCCTATGCTGGAATTCTACCTGCCTTCGGAGAGCCTCATTTAATATTCACCTGTTGACATGTCTTTCAAAAATGAGTACAATTCCTGTGCTGGCTTGACTCCATCCCAAATATCTGGACAGTGTATATGGTATATCTGCTTTCATTAATCCCTCATGTGGGCAACATGAACACTAAATAAATATTCATCAACACATAACATGGAACAATGGCAGAGACCAAAACCAGATATAGCTTCAACTTCTCAGGAGGGTGGATGACTTTGAATCAAAATACCACTCAAATGAATGTGCTATGTCTGTGGAATGAAATCATGAGAGGTACACCAGGCTATGAGAGTGAATGAAAAAGGCATATGCACACGTCTGAAGATGAGGAAGGGCCCCCATAACAAAGTTTCGATTTTTTGCTAGGATCTGAAGAACAACAGTTAATTGATACAGAAGGTGGATGGAGAGAACATTCTAGAAATATGATATAAAATAAGAAAAGATTGGTGGCAGGAGGGAGCTGGGAAGGCCTACCAAGTGGTTTTATTCTATGTTGCCTCCTATTTGGAAGGGGTAAGAGAAAGGTCTAAAGTGCTCTTGTCGGACAAGAGGACCAAAAAGTAGTGACACAACCCGCAGGTAGCCAGGCAAGGTGATCACCTCCCACAGAGTGATGCCAGTGTTACACATTATTCCACAACTGCTTCATTTATGACCGTTCCCTCTACCTAGTATGACTGTAAATTTCTAAGGTTTAGGAACCATGACATACACTATTTTGTAATATCTTTAACACAGAAGATATTAGCATCTTGTACACAGTAAGTGCTAATAAACGTGTGTGTGTGTGTGTGTGTGTATAAAATACTTGTTGAATCCCTGTATGAGTCAACAATGAAGTGGCTTTGGGGTGATATGAGACATAAGTTAGGAAAGAAATGATGGGGAAGGAAGGATCCTATTTTGATCCAATTTTTCTTTAACTCCCTTTGTTTTAAAAAATAGAATCACTTACACCCGTGGACTCTTCAGTATCTCATCTGGTATTTAGATATTGAGAGACTAGGTCTGCTCCATTCCATAGCTATCACACAGTCAACTCCAGGCTCTCATTGGTGATGGTTAAGATGTTTGCCATCAGGGCACAGAGTTTCTTGTTTATTTATGAGCCAACCATGTCTGCCTTTATTCACTTCTTTTTCTTCTCTAGACCCTTTTATTTCTTTCTAATCTGTCACTTTTATTTGCTTCTGAAAACAAGTGATTTCTCCCTGGGCCTGACTTATATTGGGTTGGCAAACAGGTTTTTTCATTCAATACTTTATTCAATAAAGTTCTTGGTGAAAATTTAAAAAATAAAGTGTCTTTTATTTTTACTTAACACTGGACAAACTTTTTGGCCAGCCTAATAGTTTTGTCCCTTACTTTAAGGCTGTCCTTAAGCACAGAAAATTTCTTCAATTTTCCAGTAGCCCATACATCTAGACATGGAGGAGTAAGAGATGCAAATTGTGGAAAAGCTCTTTCTCAAAGTCTTAGAATAAAATGTTATCTTCTTGTGCTTGTTTTTGGTTTATTTCACTATTTTTATAAAGCAATTAATGCAGAGTAGAAGACAAATAAATCTGAGTTTAAATTTCAGATGTGTTATAAACAATACATGGACAAAAGAGATGGCCACAGCGTGTGCATGGTGGCAGGAGGTGGGGGTGGGGATTGGCTTCCTTGGAATCTCCATACTATCTTCCTCCTTGGGTTGGTGAATGGAAGTTGACAACCCTCAGTCCCAACTCAGGTGCTGGTCCCTCTCCCCTACAATAAAGAGTTTAGTTTCAGGTTCTCTAAACACTCTGTTTTACACTAAGTTGTTTAGAGAAAGCAAAAAGCACACACAATGTCACTGCTAAATCCTGATATCCAGTGGATATAAGAAAGTTTTATATAACAGTTCTAAGGAATAGTCCCACTTAGTCTATTTTTTCAAGTTGTTTCCTTTGTCCGAATGACAGGTTATCCTAGGTATTTGTTACACTCTTTCCTCTTGACTTAAAAATGGTGTGATTTTGACCTCCTTCCTTGTCCCTACTCTCACAAGTTTCCATGTCAGTATCTTGCTATGAAGTCAACCACCATCTGCTCTAGACCTATGCTGTAACTTGAAAACAAAGACACTGCACACTCTTGGGGTCTGGGATGCAGGTAGTTTAATATTGCTTCCTTCCCTAATAAGAACACATTTTATCCACAGCATTCACAAGGCACACTTTTTGTATTTGACCAAATTCCCTTTCTCTGTAACTAATATTACAAAGAAAATGACGATGAAACTTCTTGTGACTCTCTACCAACCACACACACTGGTCCCACTCAGAAGCATCCCAGTCCTTTCAAAGAGCAAGCTACCAAAACCTGTGGCAACTGTAACAGTGCTATCTGGAAAACTGGACGGAAACCCAGTTTCATCTGGTTAGCAGGTGTCCAGATTAATTCATCTGCTGTAATGTTTTCCAAAACCCAAAAAAGGAAAGTGGCCAAGGTGCTTGCTTTGGGTATCAATCAGGGAGCCTATCTGGGCAACAATGAGGAAGGCACATTTGAAACATGGCCATTCACACAAGTAGACATTTTCTGGGTTTCCCAGTAGAAACAGTTACACTGCCTAATAACTCTCAATAAGTACCCCACATGTGTTTCTACATGTTGCTGCTAAGCCACTTCAGTTGGGTCCAACTCTATGCGACCCCATAGACGGCAGCCCAGCAGGCTCCCCCATCCCTGGGATTCTCCAGGCAAGAACACTGGAGTGGGTTGCCATTTCCTTCTCCAATGCATGAAAATGAAAAGTGAAAGTGAAGTCACTCAGTCGTATCTGACTCTTAGCGACCCCATGGACTGCAGCCTACCAGGCTCTTCTGTCCATAGGATTTTCCAGGCAAGAGTACTGGAGTGGGGTGCCATTGCCTTCTCATGTTAGCTGAATATAAACATTTCTTTAAGGTAGGCAATCTTGATGCATTTTTTTCTACAGCAGGGAAAATGCTATGTAACACAGGTATTTCACCTATGACTGAGAAAAAAGTTCGTATCCCTCACCAAAATGTCACTCCTTTAAGTGCCCATAGTCCATTGGAAGAAATAAAGTTTTCTCTTATTTCCTCTTTTCTAGGATGGCCTATATTTAGCCAAATGTATGGTGATTAATTCTCTAAGGGGGTGTATAACAATGTTATACTGAAGATTAGCTATAGGTGGCCATGTACAACAGCTATAAAATTCCAAAGTGAGGTGTTAGGGTACATTACGGATATTATTCAGGATATGCTTTTTTAAAAAGCCACCCTGGGTGTTCTTTGGAAGGAATGATGCTAAAGCTGAAACTCCAGTACATTGGAAAAAACTGTGATGCTGGGAGGGATTAGGGGCAGGAGGAAAAGGGGATGACAGAGGATGAGATGGCTGGATGGCATCACTGACTCGATGGACATGAATCTGAGTGAACTCCGGGAGGTGGTAATGGACAGGGAGGCCTGGTGTGCTGCGATTCATGGGGTCGCAAAGAGTCGGACATGACTGAGCAACTGAACTAACTGAACTGATGGTTCTAAAACCATTTAGGATTAGATAAAAGTAAAAACCTTGTGAGCATGGAGTTGCAGACAGGCTTAGAAAGAATTTTAAAACGTTATGTTTTCCCCCTAAGATCAAGAACAAGACAAAGGTGTTCCTCTCTTGCCACTTCTATTCAATATCCTATTAGAGGGTCTAGACAGGGTATGTAGGCAAGAAAACGAAATAAAAGGCAGGGTCTTCCTTTAGAAGGCAGTGGTAAAGAATCTGGCTGCCAGTGAAGGAGACACAAGTTTTATCCCTGATCAGGGACGATTCCACATATCGTGGAGCAACTACTCTTGTGTGATACACCTCTGTTCTAGAGTCTGGGAGCCGCAAGTACCGAAGCCTGAGCACCCTAGACCCATTCTGTACAACAAGAGAAGCCACTATAATGAGAACCCCGCACAACACAACCAGAGAGTTGCCCCCACTAACCTCAACTACAGAAAAGCTCTTGCAGCAACGAAGACCCAGCACAGCTACAAATCAATACAGAAAAATCATTTAAAAAAGAAAGAAAAGGTGTCTAGGTTATAAGAAAAGAAATCAGACTATATTCACAGATGGCATAATCCTCTATACAGAAATTGCAAGGAATCACTAAAAAACTGTTTGAACTAATAAATGAGTTCAGCAAAGTTTTGGGGTACAAAATCAATACACATATACTACAGGNTGCGTTCCCTGAGCTGTCTTAGGGTCTTGCCTGGGGTCTGAAAAGCATGTTTCAACTCCTGGCTCTCCAGCAGCAGCCTGATGGGAATATGAAAATAGCAAAATGGCAACCCACTCCAGTGTCCTTGCCTGGAGAATCCCAGGGACCAGGGAGCCTGCTGGGCTGCCGTCTATGGGATCGCGCAGAGTCGGACACGACTGAAGCAACTTAGCAGAAGCAGCAAACAGGAATATTGAGGAAATTCTATCCACAAAATGTTTGAAGAATTACAATCTCTGGGATAATTGATCCTTGACAGAGAAAAGTAATTAGAAAAGTTGAGTATGTTAGATATTTTGGAAGGGAAAAGAAGGCAGAAAAAATATGGCCAGGTAAGGGAAATGACCACATTTTCAAAGATTTAATTAGAGTATAAACACAACCCAAACTTACANTTGATCCTCGACAGAGAAAAGTAATTAGAAAAGTTGAGTATGTTAGATATTTTGGAAGGGAAAAGAAGGCAGAAAAAATATGGCCAGGTAAGGGAAATGACCACATTTTCAAAGATTTAATTAGAGTATAAACACAACCCAAACTTACAACATTTCATAACATTTCCAAATTAGTAGAGGCAGGCAAGGGAGCAGGAAGAAAAGGACAGAGAGAATATAAAATGCCAGAAAATGAAGTCTATTTCTAATTGGAATGAATACAGTTGAAACTGAGCTAACATAGGAGACAACACTTGGAATGGGTGAAATCACTGAACCCAACTATATATCCTTTGTACGAAACACATGTAAATGAAATGACTCAGAAAGGTGGAATATAAAGGCTATGAAAAAGTATTCCTGGGAATCTAAAACAAGCACAAAAGCACGAACTCTGAGGTTGCAATATCAATATCAGAAAGTCAGTTAAGAGTAAAAATCATAAAATGGAAAAGGCTGAGAGCTTTACAAAACTGAAATTAACTTGTCAAAATCTTTTGGAAATTGTAGTATAATCTCAGAATATTCAATAATGACTGCTTTAACATAAACAGAAATAAGTAAAAATAACCATAATGGAAAACTCTTATAACTGTTAGTATTGAATACGTCAAATATATGCAAACAAAATTTATAAGGTCTGAATAGTGTGTTTTTATAGCTATGCCCACTCTATACCTTGGAAATAGAAGAGGAACTTTTGCTAATGCCCATGAAATATATCTGAGTGAACTGCAGGAGTTGGTGATGGACAGGGAGGCCTGGCACGCTGCGATTCATGGTGTGGCAGAGTTGGACATGACTGAGCGACTGAACTGAATTGATGAAATATATCCTAGTGCTGTTATGTGCGGATTCATCACAATGACCTCAGTAATTTCTGTATTAAAATATTTGTATGAGATCCCATATCTTTAAACTGCTAGTTATATTCCATTCACCTACAAAATGTATTAACAAAGATGCCACTGATAGACATGTTTAATTCCAGATTCAAATTTTTGCCATTTCTAATCAGCAATCTTGAGCATAAAGGCATCTTGGTGAATTTCTGTGAGTGTACCATTTATGGAAATTTCTTGGTGTTAGCAAACTGAGTCAAGTTAATATTGGATTAATAATGATCAAATTTTCCTCCAACCATCATTTGGATCATTTCAATAATTTTGCTAAGTAAATAAATTTCAATAAATTTGCTTACTGGTTATTTCCATTCAACATGAAAAACTATTTCTGTATTAATGTTAGTCAGGAAACTTACTGCATGCACTTATTTTTTCTGTAGCTTTCCAGCCAACCCAGTTATATTTTCTAGGTAAACAATTGTATCATCAACTCATAATGGTAATTTTACCCTTTTCCAATGTGGATTCCTTTTCTTTCAGTTTTTCTCAACTTCTCTCTTAAATGAAAACCTTGTAGATCAACCAAGATATGGGAGTAGAAAGACCTTACCTCCTCTTACAAGCACATCAAAATCACTACTTGCAGAATAATCATCTATGAAAAAGACTGAAAGCTATCAGAAAAAAGATCTACAACTAAAGGCAGAAAGAAGAACCAAAATGAAATACATAGGAGGGTGGACTCACTATATAATCAAGTCCCATCACCTCAGATGGGCTACCCACAAACTGGATTATAGTCAGAGGTTTCCCTAAGGAATGGGTGTTTCTGAGCCCCACATTGGGCTCCCCAGCCCAGGGGTCCTACACCAGGAAGACAAGCCTCTCTTCATCTGTGATGTATACATGTGCATGCTGGCCAGAGCCCCTTTACCAGTCTCTGTCATGATAGTTTCTTCAGGGAGAGGAAGAGGGCAACTTGGGGAAGACCTGGGGTGACTTTGAATGAGTAAAGCTATTAGGCTGTGCCTTTCAGAAGCTTACATCTCCAAGGAGAGCTCTACCTCAAGGGCCCACCGGGGCATACCTGTATCCTGTGTGCCATGCTTTCTGGGTTCCCTGTGGACAGGGCCTCAGCCACCGCTTCAAGCTGAGTCTCAGATAGTATATATATGTCCAGGTAATTCAAGTGGTTTAATTCTGCAAGTGCATTCCATTCTCTCTCCAACATTGTGAAACTTCACTGTTGGATTATACCATCAGCTGATATACTATTACATCTAATTCTAAAACAACAAACATATAAAGTTTCCCTGCTGTACCATGCCATTTCTCTGCTTTCCTTTAGAGGGCTGTCTATTTTGCTGTCTCCATTTCCTTAGCCACAGCAATCAGATGAGAAAAAGAAATAAAAGGTATTCAAATTGGAAGGGAAGAGGTAAAACTGTCATGATTTGCAGATGGCATGCTACTCTCTATAGAGAACCCTGAAGTCTGAGCCCAATGAATACTCTTTTAATCATGACCTTGGACATGAAAAGCAGACTATCACCAGGATCCCAGCAGTTTTCCATGTAGTTTATCCTCATCACAACCTCTCCCCCTAAAAGTGATGACTGTCCTGACACTGGTATAACATCTTCTGTGCAAGTCTTTATAGATTTATCACCCACACATGTTAACAGACTTTCGTTTTGCCAATTTTTAAAAAATTGTATGTCTTTTAAGTCTCTGAATCTAGAGATTCCCCCTCCATCACTCTTTTTCTTTATGATTCATTTATTTAAGATAATTACAAAGCTGTTTGGATTTGCTGATGATATCCTTAAGATTTAATTCAACATATTCTCTGTTCTCTGTATTTTTTACAAAACAGTAGCCCTACCCAGAGGTTTGACCACATTGACTTTGATCTTTTTAGCAAGACCTTGGTGGTGGTGTGTTCTTGTACCAGGAGGTACAAAACGTCTTATCTCTTTTTGTGATAACAGCCTGATGCTCAACCCTAGATCTCTTAATTCACTGGGGTTTGTAAAACGGGGATATTCTACATCTATCAATTCTCATTGATGCATTAGCTAAACTAATTCTACAAAGGGACATTTCTCCTACTGTTTACTTACCACTGATGGAGTTTAGAGGAAAAAAGGCACAATATCAGATTCTCCTTTGAACTTTAATGGACCCTTTGTCTCCATCATTTATTTGAAAAACCATTCTAGTCAGGATCATCTTTAAAGTACCTCTTGCCAAATCCATTAATAACTTCTCAGAATCTTACATAATTTGACCCCTTTATAGCATTTGCCATGGGTACTCATTCCCACCTTTTTCACTTTTCTTCTGAGATACCACATTCTCCAACCATCCTTCCTACTTCATCAAAGGCCCTTCTGAGTTCCCCTTTCAAGAGGCCACCTCTCTTCCTCACTTTTAAATGTTAGAGAGGTCCATACTCCCAAATTTCTCTCTCAAGGATTCCAGAGCAGTAGAGCCGCTGGGCTGCATGCCATTTCATCAAGGTGTCAAATAGTTTCAGACTTTACCTGGCCCCCTCCTCTCCCCGAACCTGCACCCCTTATTTTTTCCCATCTCAGTCAGCAACACCACAGTTTGCTCAGAGGCCATTTAGCTTCTTTCTATCCTGCGTGCACAGGTTCAAAATCTGCCCTTAATTGAAACACTTCTTACCTTCAGAGATAGGTGTTTTGTCTTTCTTTAGCCCAGTCTTGAACTTCTGCTTTAGCAAATATAAGGTAGAAGATTAGGCTTATCATGTTATTGGCTATCATCAGGAGGAAGATTTTAAGCCAGGGAGATTCTGCATCCTGAGGAATTAAAATGCAAACAATTATAAACTATTATGTTTTGTAACATCTGAAATGTAGTATTAAAATTAATATAGGCTTG
>SJYW01035031.1:740302-751001 GCA_006410735.1 Raphicerus campestris
AGGTTATCAATAGATAACTTATAAGAGAAAAAAATGGTAATGAATAAATATAATATAGATTTATTATATTTATAATATCCAATAAATATAGATCACAGAAATATAAAAATGTATACATTCATTAATAAATTTTAAAGTTATCACAGAATTTCTATCAGATTGGTAAATTTTAAACAAAATAAAATAATTACATATATATTTTTGGCTGTTTTAGCACAGGGAAGACAGGATATTTCTCATTTATGTGTAACACTTTCTCATCTTCCTTCCTTTTCTTTTCTATACTCAGTGTCCTTTATTGCGCTCTCTTTGGTTTCTGTTCTCTCGTTTTCCTTGTTATTTGCCTTCTTTTCTAAAATGTTCTGTCTAGTATTATCGTATCAGTTTTCTGAGTTCTGTCAATTTATTTTTTTTTTCTCCATTCATCCGCTATCTGAACAGAGACTTCTATCACCGAACCATCTCGGCTTTGAGTACCTAAATGTGCTACATTATAGTGTTCCTTTCCTAGTTATAGTTACTTTGCTAGTTTTTAGGTTCATTTATAATTTAAGTTTACAATTTAGGTCTTCTTTGGGAAAATAATCTGGTGAGTTTTCATTGAGAATAATTTTCTATTCGATTTCTTCATCTAGTACCTTTGTAGAGGAGAAAACTGAATTCTTTTTCTATGACTCTTATTTGAAGAAGGCCAATTCTCCTGGATTACAGCTGCAGATTCCTAGCGGGAAGGGGAAGGAGAAGGGGATGCTGAATGTGCCAAAGAAAAGTTCAAGCTTCACAGTTTGAGCTGCCCCTTCTTTTACTACAGTGAAGGAAATAAAATACAGCTTTTATGAGTAGCCATTTCTCTAGAAAATGGGGGTCTTGATATTTAAACCAAGGCAATGGAATACTCAAGAATTAAAAAATTTTGAATAAAATTGATTTTTTGACAGATTTTTTTTAAGGTACAGTTGACACAATAAACTGTTCATTTAATCTTTGTCATAAAGTGTGCAACTTCTTAAATTCTTAAATGTGTAACTTCACAGGATATAGAATTTTAGTTTGGCAGGTTTTTTTTTCTTTCAGTACTTTAGAAATTTCACTTCTTTCTTTATGTTTGAGTGGTGTCTGATAAGAAATCTTCTGTAATTTTTATCCTTCTTCCTCTGTAGTCTTTTTCCTCCAGATTTATTTGAGATATTCTTTTTGTCTTGGTTTTCTGCAATTTAAATATGTATGTCTGGGTGGTAATTCTTGTTGTTCTTGATTAATTTTCTTTTAAGTATTTGTCCTGTTTGGTGTTCTGAATTTGTGGTTTGGTGTCTGCCATTAACTTCAAAAAGTTCTCAGCCATTAATTTTTCAAATATTTCTTCTTTCCATTTTTCCTACTCTTTCTGATATTCTAATCAAGCACGTGTTACACCTTTTGGTATTGTCAACAGTTCTGGGATGTTCTGCTTAGTTTTTTATTTTTTAATCTTTTTCATTTTAGCTTGGGAAGTTCATACATTCAAGTTCACTGATCCTTTCCTCACCTGTGTTGATACTACATATGAGTCCATCAAGGCATTCTTTATACCTGTTACAATTGCCATGATTTCTACTATTTCTTTTTTATTCTAAAGATATCCACCTCTCTATTGACATTACCTCTCTGGTATTGTATTCTTTTCCCATTAGACTCCTTGACATATTAATTACAGTTATTTTAAATTCCCTGTAGGAATTCCTACATATGTGTCAAATCTGAGACCTGGTTTTGATGCTTATGTTAAAAAAAAAGTCAGGGTGCCGTACATTGCATGTAGAACATTACTCTTAACGTNATTTCTTTTTTATTCTAAAGATATCCACCTCTCTATTGACATTACCTCTCTGGTATTATATTCTTTTCCCATTAGACCCCTTGACATATTAATTACAGTTATTTTAAATTCCCTGTAGGAATTCCTACATATGTGTCAAATCTGAGACTTGGTTCTGATGCTTATGTTAAAAAAAAAGTCAGGGTGCCATACATTGCATGTAGAGCATTACTCTTAACATNATTGTATTCTTTTCCCATTAGACTCCTTGACATATTAATTACAGTTATTTTAAATTCCCTGTAGGAATTCCTACATATGTGTCAAATCTGAGACCTGGTTTTGATGCTTATGTTAAAAAAAAAGTCAGGGTGCCGTACATTGCATGTAGAACATTACTCTTAACGTAAATAGGGGTGAAAATAAGGAAATAGTTTATTTGCTTGTGTATTTAAAAAGGGACATAAGAAAAGTATAGTGAAAAAATATTTTTTTCCTATCTATTTCCATTTCTTTTGTACTACATCTTCTGACAGATAGTTATCAACCCATTACCTTCTGTAGGTGAAATTAACAAAACATGTAAATATACTGTAAGTTAAAAACATAAGAAAGAAAACGTGTTGATTTCTGTTTCTCATTTAAGATGTTTTCTTTTTTTTTCTTGTCCAAACTTCTCTTGCCCTTTACAAATACTGAGGCATACTTTAGTCATGGGACATCTTCATTTAGGTTACTACTGATAAGGTAGATCAAGACTTGAGCTTCTTTTTTGAATAATTACTATCATATCAATTATGATAACATTCAATCTCTACACAAATTAGTTAGCAAGATAGGATTTTAAACTTATGACTGTGTGTAATATTTTTGATATACCTTTATGTTATCCTGGAGCTCCTTTGTGGAGGTGTTGGACAAACCATGTGGCTCCGTGCTGTTCACCATGGCTATCATTGTGAGGCTCAAACACACACGCTGTGACATTATTATAACATTACAGACGAGCAGGAAGACAGCGATTCCATAACGAATGGAACAAAAATATGGAACTGGAATGTACGAGAGAAAATATCCATCATTAACACAGCTGAGGAAAAAACCATATTTTAACACTAGGGGTCCAAATTTCCGAGTGGTCCTTCCTAATAAGTGGCCCTTCCTAATGTTTATTTTAAAGGGAACATTTTTAAAAACACCTTGAGTTACTCTTGGAAATAATTCCCCTGAATAACCAACAAGACCTTCCCTCAAGTAAACTACTTTATTCTTAAAACTGACATGACTAGTCTGATTGAGAAACTCATATGTGCACATTGCAGAAGAAAGTTGCATTAAAAAAAAAAGTAATGTGTAATGTAATTGGCCTCCAATTAAAATAAATAAAAATTTTAAAAAGTAATGTATTTGAGGTAGCTTCAAGCTACAGTAATCAATGCAGTGTTAGTGTGAGACTGAACAAATTCATCTATAGGAGAAAATAGGGAGTCCAGAAAGAGAGGAATATATATGATCATATGTTTTTGAATAAATGCACTAATGCGATTCAATAGAAGATATTAGTCTTTTCAGCAAATGGCCTTTCTCAAGAGAAATAAAAATATATACCTACAAAAGGCTTGTACCGAATTGTTTATGGAAGTCTTATTTAAAATAGCTGGATCTTTGGAATGAACATACTGTAGTATATTAATACAGTGCATATTACTCAGAAATATGAAGGAAGGAAACACTGATATACTCAACAATCTGGATGAACCCCAACAAACATCTGCTCAGCTAGAGAAGCTAGACACCAAAGAGTGAATACCATTTTAATGCATGCTATTTCTATGAATTTTAAAAAATAGGCAAAATTAATTTATGTGGCTAGATATTAAATAATAATTTCCTCTTGGTAAGGAGGGCAAAGGGACATCATGGGACTTTAAACTAATGTAATTTTCTATGAGTCTTGTTTGTAAGTTTATACATTTCTCAAAGCACATCTAAATATATACTTAAGATCTATATTTTATTTAATTATACTTCAATAAATATTAAAATATTCAATAAGGGTGTTGGGAAAACTGGACAATCACATGCAAAAGAATGAAATTGGACCACTCTCTTATACCATATACAAAAATTAAGTCAAAATGGATTAAAATTTGAACTCAAGACATGAAACCATAAAACTTCTAGGAGAACATATAGATGGTAAATTCCCTGACATAGGTCTTAGCAATGATTTTTAATAAGACACCAAAAACAAAAGCAGAGAAAGCAAAAATGAACAAAGGGCACTATATCAAACTAAAAGTCTTCTGCACAGCAAAGGAAATTATAAACAAAATGAAAGGGCAACCTACTGAATGGGAGAAGACATTTGTAAATCATTTATCTGATAAGAGGCTAGACTGCAAAATATAACAAGAACTCAATTTTGTTTTTATTCTGTATTGGGATGTAGCCAATTAACAAACAGTGTGACAGTTTCAGGTGGACAGCAAAAGGACTCAGCCATACAGATACATGTATCAGCTCTCCCGCAAGCTCTCTTCCCATCCAGGCTGCCACATAACATTAAGCAGAGTAAAAAGAACTCACACAATTTAACAGGAAAAATTTCAAAAAAGCAAAACCAAAAAAATCTGATTAAGAAATGGGCAAAACTGAAGAGACATTTTTCCAAAGAAGACATGCATGTTGTTAAGAGGTACATGGAAAGATGTTCAGCATCACTCATCATTCAGTTCAGTTCAGTCGCTCAGTCGTGGGCAGTTTTCATTCCAATCCCAAAGAAAGGCAATGCCAAAGAATGCTCACTCATCATTAGGGAAATGAAAATCAAAACCATAATGGGATAGCATCTTATACCTGTTAAAATGACTTTTATCAAAAAAAGGTAAGAAATGAGTGTTGGCAAGGATGTGGACATTTTTGGACTTTCCAGATGGTCCAGTGGTTAAGACTCAGTGCCTGCACCACAGGGATTGTGGGTTCCATCTCTCCTGTGTGAAAATAAGATCCCACATGCCCTGCGGTGCAGATAAAAATATAAAAAGACAAAAAAAAAAAAGGATGTGTAGTCGGCAGAATAATGCCCCAGCCACATACATCAAAAAAAATTGTGTAGAGAAACTATGATCACATATTAGATTGGCATAGATCCAAAAGCACATTTGTTGGCAAGTCTGAAAGAAAAGAGGATGGAACCTCCATTATTACAACCCAGTAAAGGTTTTAAATTGTCTGTGGTTAGTATAAAGAAATAAATTTTTGGTCACATCATGCAGCAGGGGGTTAGTTCCCCTATCAGGGATTGAACCTGCCCCCCAGGCAGTGGAAGCTTGGTGCCTTAGCCACTGGTCAGTCAGGGAAGTTCCAATAAATAAATCTGAGTTTTAATTACTGATGTTATATCCAGGTAGCTAGCCAAAAGTTAATCTTGTTTCTAAAAATTTATCTCCTCATTTGGAGAGGTTTTCTATGTATGGAATGTGTAAATTATGATTTTATCTCTTCTTTTCCTATCCTTCTGTCTTTAACTTCATGGTATCATTGCATCAGAATCACGGGTATATTACTGATTGTATCAAACAGTTCTGGTTTTATGTCATTGTTCTTGGTTTACACAGAGTAATTCTAATGTTTTTACATTTTGGATAATGTTTGTTGGAGGTTCTGTTGTCGATACGCTTTATGAAATGTATTTATTTCTACTGCTGTTTTAAAAAATTTTCACAAACTTAATGACTTAAAATGGCACCCTTTTAATAAAAGGCTCACAATCATGCAGGTCATAAGTTTCAGCATGATGTGGTTGGATTTTTCACTCCTGGTCTCAAAGGTTAAAATCAAGCCATCAGGCAAGATGAGTTCTCAGGTGGAAGTTCTCTGGAAGGAACTGTTGGAAGAGTCTAGTTTTCTGTGGTTTTGTATTTCTGTTGCTATTTCCCTGCTGACTGTCAGCTAAGAGTTACTCTCAGTTTTAAGATGTGTATTATGCTGCTTGTCACATGGCCCCCTCTCTGTCCCCAAAACCAGCAAGGAAGAATCTCTTCTGTTAAATCCTTCTCGTGCTTTGAATCTCTCTAGCTGCTCTCTGACCTCTAGATCCAGATTTAAAGAGCTCTTGTGATTAGATCAGTCCTACCTGGATTTAAGATCATGCTTAGATCTGCAACATCCCTTCAAGCAGCACCTACCTTGGTATTTGCTTAAATAACTGGAGGAAGGTGTATGTACACCAGGGACCAGAATCTTGTGGGCAGTCTTAGAACAATTCACTCTCTAGTCCCAGAAGATCCATGTTCATGCCATATACAAAACACTCACCCCAACCCAAAGTTCCTTAAGGTCTCATCTCATTACATTATCAACTCAAGTCCAAATCCTCATCAAAATGTCAGCTCAAATTTACAAAATTTAAAACAGATATGGATGAAGCTTCTAAAAGTAACCCACTATGGGAATACTATCTGTCAGCGAACTTGTGAAATTAGAGAGACAAATCACACACTTGCAGTGTTTCCACTTATAATGGGGGACAGGCATAGGATAATTGATACAGACATTCCAGTTTCCAAAGGGGGAGAAATGGAGTGTAAAAAGAAGTCACTGATCAATAAGAGTTTTGAAGTTCAGTTAGACAAATGTTGAACTTTTCTTGAGGCCTGGGGATAATCCTTGTGGTCTTTGGCTCTGCCCTCTGATTTATCCTCTGCCCTTTGGTTCCACCCAAGAGTGCAAAGGAGCCATCTTAGAATACTGTCCATCACTTATTCATAGTTATCTAATGGTGTTCATCAGGAATGAATGTTAATTTCATAAAGATTTTTTTTAATCTAATGAGGTCATCATATAGTTTTCTTTTTTAATTTGTATTGAATGACAATTATTTACTTTGTAATAGAAAACTATTCTTTCATTTCTAGGATTGATTGGACTTAGTTTTTGCAATTTTTAAAAATTAAAGAAATTTGTTTTGCTAATGTTTTATTAGGATTTTTGTACCTTTTAAAAATAGTGTTAATTTTGCTTTACATATTTGAGTCTATTTAGTTATATAAGTTTTTTTTCAGTGATCCCACTGACTTGAATTTTGTATCATTGTATATTTTTGAAGAATTGTTTGAAACAGTAGAAAATTTTAAATTAGATAAATCAGCAATTATCTAATTAAATAAATTAGATAAATTTATCTAGCTAAATTATCTAGTTGTCTAATAAATTATCTAGTTAAGTTATAATATAGTCATACCAAATTCATATGCAACTTTAAAAAATGATGAGGAAGCTCTTTATGTACAACTGTAGGATTCCATTTAGATATATTAAGTGAAAAAAGCAACATTAGTACCTGGAAAATTAGTTTCTTGACAGATCTCCCTTTGTAAACAGATAAGAATATTAGATAAAAATTTATTTAAAGTTAACAGTTCATTGAAAGTGTGAATGATCTGGCAGGAAAGATGAGACACTCAGGCCAAAGATTTTGTGAAGACAGAGTCCTCAAGGCATAGACTGATCACTGAAGGAAGATTTTTTCCTGAAGACATTTGATCTCAGGTTGCTTTTTGCCTCCCAGAAAATGGGGCAACAGGAATCAGATACCAATGCCCTGGCAATGGAAGAGTCTAGTAAGTGACCCTTTCCTTAAATGTTTAGATGCCAAAGACTTGCTGAGTCAGTGAGGGGAAAATCCATTGCCTCCTAACCTTTTCCAGGAGGCAAAAATTTTTGCCCTGTTTGAACCTTGAGACTGAGCAAAAGGAAAAAAAAAATGTCTTAGAAATTTAATCATTACCCAGCCCTTCCTTTGCCTTTAAACTCACTGGCCTTGAGTCATCTGCAAAACATTTCAAACCACACGTGTATTCATGCACACTGAGATGACTTGCCTCAAAGCTTTCTAAACAACCTCATCCTTTTTAAAATTCTCAAAAGCAAAAGGGGAGTAAGTAGACCTGAAAATCTGAAGGAAACAGTGGGAAAATTCCTAGATGAGAAAAAAAAAAGCCTCTAGAGGGCAAAGGGGAATCTATCTTCACCGTGTGTGGAATAGGGCTTGCCATAGTAAATTAAGGGTACCCTTCTGAGTTTTGTTCTTTTCTCTACATTGCTCTAGAAAGAATATGAATTATTTCTAAATAAGTCTTTTAAAAAAGGAATCATAGGAGGTTAGAAAGGAATATTAAAAAAATGTATATGTGTGTTAACAGTCACTTTGCTGTATAGCAGAAATTAGCATAACATTGTAAATCAAATATATGTCAATAAAAACAAAGAACAAAAAATCTGAAACTCTAAAAAAGAAATCACACACAAAAAGAGAAATCATAAGGAGTGTTCTAAAGTGCTTGGGACTGAGTAACAGTAAGATACTACATGTCAAGCAAGTAAGATACTACATGCTCTGGAAAGAGCAAATTCTACACCTCAGAACATATTTATTAAAAAAGAGAGAACTCAAAGACTTGGAAAATGAACAATGGATGAACCCAAAGATCCTAAAAAGAAGTAAATGTTAAACATAAAGGCAGAAATCAATTTTATATAAATATATATATGTTTATATCTTTTATATGTTCACATATAATTAAAATTCCATGGATAGAGGAGCCTGGTGGGCTATAGTCCACAGGGTCACAAAGAGTTGGATACATCTGAGCACACAGACACTAGACTAGATAATTTGAATACAAAGAAACCATATAAAAATACCAAAATAATTAAGTATCAAAATTGACACAAGAAGAAATATAAAATTTAATAGGCCACTAACATTTATATAAATTGAAAAAGTATGCCATTTGTTGCCCACCCTCTCTTCTAGGATTTTTGTCCCCCATAATGGAGATATAACTCTAATCTGATAGCAGTAATTCCATATTGTTTTTCCCCTGCCCTGCTTAAGATAAACAATCTAAAAAATATCCTGTAAATATCCAGCTGTTGATGTTGAAGGGTGCAGTGACTCAAGAACATTCATCCTGCCTCGCTTCCATCCATGTATCTGTCTCTCTCTCCTTAAGATAGAACCAAAATAGTCCCCCCTCTTTCTCACATCTCCACCAAGTGATAAACTGACAGGTGTATAAGAATCAAAATAATAGTGTGAATAATCTTGGTACATGGGTTATTTTATTTAGGGTTTTTCTAATGGAAAATCATGGCAAGGATATTTCCTCCCCCATCTCCTTTCCTGAACATTTCTAAGACGCTTTACATTTTAGTCCATGTGTTTATGGACAAAATCTTCTCACATGGAATCAATAGTGTCCTGTTTAAGAAGGAAGCCTATGTCATAGAGAATAATTTCTACCTTTCCCTGGAGAGACCTGGTTATCCACTTGCATAATGGTGTTATGGTTGTTTTTCTTCTTGCTGAAGGGTTTGTTTTCTATCCCCTGCAAGTGCAAAACACACTGACATCAGCATTACAGAGGGAAGAACTGGTTAAAATCCACCTAGCACCTCTCTCTGCTTTAAAACATTAATCCAAGGGAAACTTGCTTTGTCATACCAGTACCCATTGTTTTGACATTTCACTTTTATGATATTTTTGTTAATTACAAAATACACAGAAAACCTGAAAACTCTAAAAAGCAAACAAGACATCCTGCCAAGCCATAATTCTATATCTAGTGAAGATATCCCTCCAAAGTGAAAGAGAAAGACTGTCAAAACTTGAGAGAATTCATTGCCAGGAAATCTACCCTGTAGGGAATGTGAAAGGAAGCTTTTCAGAGAGAAGCAGATTATTGAAGGTAGCTCATCGGTAAAGAACCTGCCTACAATGCAGGAGATGAGGCAAAAGCCTCAGGTTCCATTCCTGGGTCAGGAAGATTCCCCAGACAAGGAAATGGCAACCCACTCCAGTATTCTTCCTGGGAAATACCAAGGACGGCCTATGGGGTTGCAAAAGAATCAGACATGATTTAGCAACTAAACAACAAACTTGGATGTACAGAAAGAAAGGAAGGATGTCAGAAAAGGAATTAAAAAGGTAACATACAGTTCTTTGTTTTCTTATATCTTTGTAGAGCTAAAAGATTTTTTAAAAATGCTTTTACAAGGAGAGGCAAATCATTCTCCTCATTACCCTGGACAAAATGACCCCTGCTGCCAGGTCTGCATTTGTTGGTGGGAAGCTCGACAAAGTGGGTGAATCAAAGAGTTTTGTCTATATCAGCATGTATGACATCAGATGCTCAAAAAATACTTAAAATTTCCAAGGCTGGGTTTGCTAAGTATATATAAATGAGTAGTCTGTCAACCACCATTATTACCCATTCGGACATCTTGGGCTGCCGTTTATTTCAGTATACATACATACACACACACACACCCCAAAACCGCAACAAGCACACATACTCTCCATGCCACTCACACATACACAAGCACTAAACACCACACAATACACACTTTTCTTTCCTTTGCTGACATAACTTCCACCTCAAACTCATCCCTAGGAATGCTTTCTTTCCCTTGTGAAAAATCTATAAAAAAATATATTTTGTCCAACTCCCCTGTCCAAATTTCCCCAGATGGCTAAATAGCTTTGATACAATTTCTAATAGAAGCCCTCCTTATTAATCCTTCTGGAGAATTCTAAATTTCACTTTATGAATAACATATAAGCATATAGTTACTAACCTGATTTAGGGCAGAAAAGCGATTCCTTTTTGTGAAGACTTTCCTCTCAAATTAAAAAAATATTGAATTTCTGGATTTGCTAATTTCAGCCACTTAAATCCTTCACCATATCCTTTGATCTCCCTAGGTCAAAGTTAAAAATTTAATTTTTAACTTCACTTACATTCTTGCCTTGAATCTTCAGGGGAGGGGAGGGAGTCTTAAAATCATCCAATGGACTAGAAACCTAGAAGTCTGCCAGTCATTTTATGACTTTAATAG
>SJYW01035031.1:768730-780914 GCA_006410735.1 Raphicerus campestris
AAACTCCAGTATTTTGGCCACCTCATGCGAAGTGTTGACTCATTGGAAAAGACTCTGATGCTGGGAGGGATTGGGGGCAGGAGGAGAAGGGGACGACAGAGGATGAGATGGATGGATGGCATCACTGGTTCGATGCATGTGAGTCTGAGTGAACTTCGGGAGTTGGTGATGGACAGGGAGGCTTGGCGTGCTGCGGTTCATAGGGTTGCAAAGAGTCTGACATGACTGAGTGACTGAACTAAACTAAATGTTACCTAGAACTGTCATTTCATTAAAAATTGCAAAATGGTGACTCTAGAATACTATTGTGCCATCATTTATGAGCCGTAATTTTCTACAAAATAGGAAATTCACCTAATCAAATATTTGGTTACTCTGAAATACAGATTTAATAGGAAAGTCAGGATAAGTACTTAAAACTTATCAGAGTAATAATTCAATGCCTTAGTAAAGATGACCAAGTAAAATGACTTCATGGAATCACAGTCCTTACTCTATTTTGATGCTCAAATTATCTCTTCTTGGCTCCTATGTCATTATGACATGACCCTAGTGATCTTGGATAGTTTTTTTTTCTAGCACACAATATTTTCTAGGGTCCTCATATATTTTCTGTTCCCAGACCTGGACTTTCTGAAGGAGTGCTGTCCTTTCAGAAGGAAACATTATTAAGAGACCACATACTGGGCCTTGGGGTGCATCTAGCTATTTCAGTGGAAGAACTCACAAAAAGTATTTTTTAGTAAAAAAAAAAAATAAATTCTAATATTTCTAAATCAAACTGAATATTAGAGCAATTTTTTAAAAAGTTAAATTTTATACCCCTGCATTTTCCCCTTATGTTGAACACCTTGGTTCTTAATTACTGCTTTATTGTAATATAATCATATTAACATAAAAATAACACTAACATTATTCAGTTCAGTCGCTCAGTCATGTCCAACTCTTTGCGNCGGCTGGAAAAGTGGATTCCCTTGTCACTATTGATGTCCATGGGGGTCCTGAATCTCACACACAGCTGTTCTAGACCCCAAACAGTGGCCTATTCACCAGCTATCTCTTGGGAATCTAACGAGCCACGAGCATGGGGCTGCTACTTTTAAACTAGAAAGAGGCTCTGTGGTTAACAGGATATCGTCAACATAATGGAAAGAGAAAGATGCTTCTCATAGTAGACAGCTGCCACAAGGCCCCATACGCTAGTGAACAGCCTGCACGTCAGAGTCACCACTGCAACTTTCTGTTCCTTGTCCTTATTTCCTAACATCTCGCACTCACAAGAGTTTCCTCCATCTTCTGGCTGACTCACCATTCTGCAAGCCTTGTACTTGCCAAGCCTTGAGACCAAGGAAATAACCTGGAGACAGTGATGAAGACAGCAGTGGCTTATTGGACAGGAGGCTGTACATGTCTGAAGCCAGGTCCTGAAGCAGCACCTCCACAACATACGGCAACCAAGGAGCAAAACGTGCAAGGCCTGGGCCTGGGGAGGTTACCATTTATAGGGGGAATGACATCAAGGAGGTTGGCTCATCAGTTACCAGGGAAACCAACAGCCAGGGCACTTCCCTCCCAGCCCCTCAGGTTAACGACCATCATGAGCACAGCTATTTCCTTTTAATAAACTAGCAGGTGGAGCCATTCTGGCCTAAGGAGCAGGTGGAAAGCACATTCCTGTGAATAGAGTGTGGGTGAAACATGTGTAGGTCAAGCAGGAGATGTACAGAGAGTAAGAGATAAGCTACCTTGAGAGGCCTGACCATACGCTAGTGCTTTAACTCAGTTCACCAGATATTCATTAAAAGTGCTTATTTTGAAGACTCTGAGGAGCATGGCACAGCCTTGGAATGTCGGGGCCTTCAGCGTGTGAGTTACATCCATTTACTGCTCTCAGTGACAAGAGTGTTGTTGTTCAGTCACTAAGTCGCGTCTGACTCTTTGTGACACCACGGACTACAGCACACCAGGCTTCCTTGTCCAGTATCTCCCAGAATTTGCTCAAATTCATGTTCATTGAGTCAGTGATGCCATCTAACCCTCTCATGCTCTGCCATCCTCTTCTCTTTTTGCCTTCAATCTTTTCTGGTGTCAGGGTCTTTTTCAATGAGTTGGCTCTTCACATCAGGTGGCCAAAGCATTGGAGCTTCAGCTTCAGCAAGAACCTGTCATTTGTGTGGGCCTATTCCAAGCTTCCACTGGAGGAAGGCAGGGCACTAGAAATATGTTCATATAGTCTTAAGTGTTCGAACATTTTGAGCAGCTTTTAATCACAGTTGTGTAAGACCACTATCTGTTTCCATTCTGTTAGTCTCCATGAGTGCTGGGTGATGAAGTGATGGGTGCAACTGTTTAATATTGATAAGGCAAAGCTTAAGTGGGAATGTGTTTAATTTGGGCTAGAAATTAGGATATGTTTTTGTGGTTTAGGTCAATAATAGGTAGAATTAAATTACTGTTAGCTAACCTTGTATAAGAATAGCTTCCTGCTGCTAAGTTGCTTCAGTCATGTCTGACTCTGTGCAACCCCATGGACAGCAGCCCGCCAGGCTCCCCTGTCCCTGGGATCCTTCAGGCAAGAATACTGGAATGGGTTGCCATTTCCTTCTCCAATGCATGAAAGGGAAAAGTGAAAGTGAAGTCGCTCAGTTGTATCTAACTCCTAGTGACCTCATGGACTGCAGCCTTCTAGGCTCCTCTGTCCATGGGATTTTCCAGGCAATAGTACTGGAGTGGATTGACATTTCCTTCTCCAGAGGATCTTCTCAACCCAGGGCTCGAACCTGGGTCTCCTGCATTGTAGACAGACGCTTTACCGTCTGAGCCACCAGAGAAGCCAGATTTCCCCTATAAGTGATATCAAAGTATTTGTCTTTATCTGACTTATTTTACTTAGCATAATGCCTTCAAAATCCATTCATGTTGTACAGAATGTCCTTCATTTTCATGGCTTAAATAAACATCTTCTTTATCCATTCCTCACTGATGGACAATTGGGCTGTTTCCATATTTTGGCTATTGTGAATAATGCTGCAATAAACATAGGACTGCAGATATCTGAGATACTGTTTACATTTCCTTTGGATACATAGAACTGGGGCTGCTGAATCATGCAATAATTCTGTTTTTACTTTTTTGAGGAATCACCATACTGTTTTCTTTAGTGACTGCACCACTACCTTCCCATCAACATTGTACAGGAGTCCCTTTTCTCCACATCCTCACCAACACTTGTTATTTATTATTTTTTTTGATAATGGACATTCTAATATATATGAGATGATATCTCATTGTAGTTTTGAATTGCATTTCACTGATGATTAATGATGTTGAGCATTTTTCATGTAACTGTTGGCTACTTTTATGCCTTCTATTGAAAAATGTCTATTCAGTTCTTCTACTCACTTTTAAGTGGGATTTTTTTCGTTATTGAGTTGTAGAGTTCTTTATATTTTGGATATTAACCCCTTATCAAACATATGATGGGCTTCCCTGGTGGCTCAACAGGAAAGAATTTGCCTGCAATTCAGGAGCTGAAGGAGATACAGGTTTAATCCCTGGGTCAGGAAGATCCTCTGGAGGAGGACACAGCAACCCACTCCAGTATTCTTGCCTGCAGAATCCCATGGACAGAGAAATCCCATGGTGGGCTACAATCCATGGGTTCACAGAGAGTTGCACATGACTAAAGTGACTTAGCATACATGGAAACATATCATTTGCAAATATTCTCTTCTATTAAGTAGGCTGTTGTTTCATCTGTTGATGGACTTTTTCCTGGAATCCCATTCTTAAAGATTGTTTCAAATTTTACATTTTCTTTCTATACGTTCAAGGCAGACTCCTATATTTGAAACCTTATTGTGTTTTCAAAGACCTTGCTCCATCTCTTCACCCTGTCCTTCCATAACTTCATTCCCATTCCAGTGTTTCTTCCCCACAGCTTCCCTGGGCCAGGCTCCTTTCCCCACTAGGTCACTCTTCCTTTCCCTCTGTTCTCCTCTGGCTATATTCCCATCCCTTCCTCTTCCCAACTAAACTTTCTGAAAGTAATTTTGTTGTTTCCTCTGCTCTCTCATGCCTCTCATCAAACTGCAAAATAACGTGCATACCCATGTCTCTGCTGAATATGTCATGAAAAAGCCACCAGTGAACTACTAATCACAAGGTGATTGTGTTCCTTTCTTGACCTCGCCTAACTGAATTGCAGTGTACTTGTTGTTGATCTGCCATCTTTCTTTAAGGCCATGAGTTCCCATGATAGCTGTATCCTCCTATTGTTCCTCACATGTACAAGCCTGCCTGTTTAATCTCTGTTGCGTGCAGGCATTGCTTATTCTGTCCACTCCTTGAATGCTGGCATTCTGTCTTTGGCTTGGTATTTTTTCATGCATAGGCTCTTCCTGAGCACTGCACATTTAGGTCTTATTACATACTTTTATATCTTTGTCTCTATCCCAGTCTTTTTTGCAAGTTTCAGATATACAGTCAGGCTTTTTGTTGGACTTGCTGTTATGCATTGAATTGTCTCCCCCAAAAATGTTGAAATCCCCCAGAACCAAATGTCACCTCATTTGGAAGTAAGGTTTTTGCAGATAACCAAGACGAAGTCATTCAGGTGGGCCTTAATTAAATACAACTTGTATCTTTATAAATTAGGGGATTTATTTTTTGGCTGTGTCTGTGACTTGTGGGTTCTTAGTTCCCTGACCAGAGGTTAAGCCCCAGCAAGAGCAGTGAAAGTGCTGAATCCTAACCACTGGACCACCAGAGAATTCCCCAAACAGGGAAATTCTGACACAGAGACAGATGTGTAGAGAGGGGAGATGAGATGAAGACACACAGAGAAAGCTATCTACACGCCAAAGCATGCCTGGAGCTACCGGAAGAGTGGTATGGGGCAGATTCTCTCTCACAAATCTCAGAAGGAACCAACTCTGCTGAGATTTGGCTTTCGGACTTCTAGAATTTTGAGACAATAAATTACTACTGTTTAAGCCACAAGCCTGAGGTATTTTGTTATGGCAGCCTAGGAAAGTTATACACACACCTGCTTGTTTATTCCACTTTTACTACTAATTTATGTCTCAAAGTCAAATCATTGTCTTCTACCTGAAAAGGACTCTTCCTGAATTCTCTGGCTTAGTTATTCAGACCACTCTCTATCTCATATCTGAGGTTAGAGGCCCAGGACTCCTATCTCCTCTCTTCTCCTGCATCCATCTAACCCAATGCAATGATCTTTCAATTCTACCTCCTGAACATTATTAATGTCTTTCTTCTTTCCATGCCAGTTCTTCTAGCCCTAGGTCAGTCCTCACTGCTGCTGTATGGACCACTAACTAGTCTCCCTGATTCTGGAATTGAGCCAGCATGTTGTGTCTAGAGAGAAAATCTGCCCATGTACTATCAATGCTAGGATACTCTTCAAGCTTTTTAACATGGCAAACAAGACCTCCATGCTCTGTCACACTCACCTCCCTACCTTAATCTTCTGTCCTTCACTAACTGATCATGTAGGCAAGTGACTCCCTTTAGAATCCATCCTTTTTCTTGCTTTCATGCTTTTGCATAAGTTGTTTTCCAACATGGGAAGTTTGACCATAACCCTCCTCATTTAACATATAGAGCAGGAATTACTTGTAGAAGATTTCCCCTTTGTTCTTCAGTTTAGGGTTAGAACCCCTCATCTGTCTCCTCTAATGACCTGTATGTTCCCCTGCTATTGTACCTAAGATAATGCACTGCCATGTATTATTATGTCTATCTTCCACATTTGAATAGGGACTGTGTCTAATTTACTCGAGTGTTCTAAGGGTTTAGATTCTAGACTATGGAAAATCTCAGTAATTGCTCTTGCTTATTCAAATGTGACCTTCTTTATCCTTGCCCTAATTTTTCACCCAGAACTAGTGTCTATAACACCAATTCTATACAAAATAACTTAATGGCTATAATCTATTCTACATGGTAAAGATCATCACAGGGAGCAACCTAGAATGTAGTTCTGGTCCCTCTGAACATGCTATGACCTACTGACACCCACAAATTATAATTTAAAGAAATACTGATCTATTTCATGTTTTGAGCTTTATATATGACTTTGCTGAAATCGTTGGCTCCTAGAAGGAGAAACATCGCAGACTTATAGTGGTTCATTTGAGGACAGTATTAAATGAGACTATTACATAGGGCTGAGACGTTGGGAAGAAAACCATAAGATATTCCAGGGCTTGCAACATAAAGGCCAAAAAAGGTTTGAAAGGACAGGGGGAGAGAGATGTTACAAGAAAGTATGGAAAGGGTTTTTTTCTTGGAGCTGTGGATGCAGAGGAAGGATCAGCCAATACTCCTATCCTCCCTCTCCTGCCTCCACTGAAAATCCAGAAGGCAGGAGAGAAAGTGTGGGGTGCAAACCACACAAGTCAGCTTCCAGCGACTGAGCAGGATGGAGGGGAGTGGAGCACACAGAGGAAGGAACACATGGACATCAGTATTCGTTTTTGCAAATGGGAGGAACCATTGTGTTAGTCAAGTTATTGCCCTGCATTAAGAGTTTCAAAACATTGTTTCCTGTTTAGAGATCCAAAATCTATGAATCTAGCATACTGGGTCCCATACAGCAGCTCCTTTGAATCCATTGTTAATTCTGTGAAGATGACAACTTTTTTCTTGGCTCTCATTTTATTTGGATTTTCATTTATCTGATATTTTCCTCAAAAAGAAGTCTGAGTAAAATAAAGAAATGATCTCCGATTTGAAAAGAGCTACAGCAAAGAAAATTTTTTTCTGTTTGTCCACCACGGAAGCCTTCTCATTTATGAAATAAAGTACCAAATGACTTTCCATCCAAAGTGGGATAACTAAGAAAGAAAAATGACATAGAGTTAAAAATGTAATACTCCAACATAAAATAAAAATTAAAAAGTTTAAATAGTGCCTCTGTGGTTTTAATCATAGATGAAATCATTACTCTTTACCTTCATAAATGAGTAAGTTTTCTTTCTTTAGCCCAGTCTTGGACATCTGCTTTTCCAAAGATAAGATAGAAGATCAGTCCTAATGTGTTAATGACAAATGACAAGGAAAAGACATTTCTCCAACCAAATTCAGGGTCCTGAGGAAACAAAAGTTCAAGTAAGTATTACCCCTTTTATTCCCTTTTCCTATGAAACTCACATTAATAGTTTAGAAGACAATGTTCATTAGTAGATCTTCATATAGAAATTCATTTCCTAAACACAGCTTAATAATTTGATGGAAAGAATTTCAAAATGGATTCAGAATGTTCTTTATAAAACCACTACAATATTGTAATTACCCTCCAATTTAAATTAATTAATTAAAAAAAATGGACTCAGGGATTTTTACATTTAACCTCCAGAATTGTCAAAGTGCCAAACACTTTCTCTTTTGTGCAAATCATGACTCTGTATATACACACTTACATATATATACACTAATAAAATTTGTTCTTCTCCATTGCAAGAGGAATCTTGCAAAAAGATGACTGTGGGTTTTGAGGCTAGATAAGTCTAAGAAGAATTCTGGTTCTACATCCTCTCAGTGGAAAGACACATCCTATCAGATTTTAATCATGAGGAAATGAGGATATTAATACTTTATTTTCATAATTAGTATGAGAATCAATAAATTAGATTCAGTTCAGTTCAGTTCAGTCACTCAGTTGTGTCTGACTCTTTGCGGCCCCATGAATTGCAGCACACCAGGCCTCCTTGTCCATCACCAACTCCCGGAGTTCACTCAAACTCATGTCCATCAAGTCAGCGATGCCATCCAGCCATCTCATCCTCTGTCGTCCCCTTCTCCTCCTGCCCCCAATCCCTCCCAGCATCAGAGTCTTTTCCAATGAGTCAACTCTTCGCATGAGGTGGCCAAAATACTGGAGTTTCAGCTTTAGCATCATTTCTTCCAAAGAACGCCCTTACTGTATATGAAATACCTATAATACTCCCTGCATGTATCAGACACTTAAACATATTTGCTTTCATTATCTCTTTGCTTTTGTATGGTTATGCAAATGAAAATTTCAAAGTGTTGCAGAAGACATGACAAGTTGCTCTGGTTTCAGAATGAGGTCACGAAAGAAACTGTTCTGTATTTTCCTTTGCTATGTTGATCTTCATGACAAAGTTACTCATGATTTAATTTTATTCTCCAAAATGTGAAAACGTTTCTTATGCTATTATCATTATGAGTGGATTTGGCAGAGCATTTTAAGAAACGCTGACAAGAAAACCTTACCTGACTGAGAAGAAACCCACTGACAGTGGGTGCCAGGACAGCAGATATCTGTGCAAACGCCCTTGAAGCTCCCATGAGAAAACTAGAATGCCTGTGGGTGACAGGAACGTTTCAGGCTAGATCCACATTTGTTTAGCAGCATGCTTCAGCCTCGGAATATACCATATATCAATAGTAATTATGTCCAAAAGACTTGCTCTGTATATGATCAATGAAAGGCATCGAGGCAAATCAATAATGCCCTTCCCTCCACATACCTGAAAGTGGCCATAATCATCATTGCCCATGATTTATAATTTTGCAAAGTTTGAGGCTTCCAGAAGTCTGCAAGCTAAATTTCTTTTAGAAAGTATGAAAATGAGAGTGGAGATTAAAGCACTACCTTGGAGCAATATCTAAGGCATTGATATAGACCCCTGGCTGACATAACAGGCCTAGTCCACAGGAGAGCGTCAGAAGGCTCACTGCTATGATATAGTTGGAGGCAACGAACGGTAGAACCAAAAGGAATGTTGAGGAGGGGACATTTCCTAAGGAATGAGGAACAGACAAATTAAACAACAAGCATTTTTGGATGTTGTATGCCTTGTGAATTATCAGACACTTTGGCCCTGTTCTTACCTAGAACTGTGGCAATTTTTCTCACTGTAACAAGCCTAAAATTCTTGGTCAGAAGGAAATCTGCCAGGTAACTTCCCAGGAGGCAAATGACCCAGGCAATAATGAAAGGAAGGGCAGACAGGAAACCACTCTGAAGGGAAAACATTGAGTAAACCATCATAATAAAGGTGGTGAGACCACACCTTATACTGATAAATCACTAATAATCATATTGACAACTCTGAAATCATACTTTCCTAAGAAAATCAATGGTCCCTTCCATCATACCTTCAGAAAAGCTACTCACATGACTGTTAAATTATTTCTTGGTAATGTAAATTTTTCTAGATGAATGATTTGTGAAGACAGAATAATTTGAGAGCCATGCAAACAGGAAAAATGGTTGGAGGGAAATATACTCACATTTCTAATATCAATGTTGAACACAGAGCTAATGTAAGTTGGTGCATATATAATTATTATATTAATTAACCACTGATGGCTGAAACAGCAAACACACATGGACCAGAGGGGTAGAGATCTGACCATAGCTTTGATAGGAAGAGGCTGCTTAGTAGAGCTGACCTGAAAACAAATTTACTGATCAGAATAGTAAGATCTGACACATCCGCACACGTTCGTAATCACTCTGATAAATTCAGATGGTGATACAAGATCTCCAGAGAAGGTTGGAGTTTTATGTGTACCTGTTGGGCCAAGGAGGATATGATATATTCTTTCTCTGTAATGTTTATCCATGGATGAGTGACAGGGTCATCATAAACCAAAACACACCAGAGAAGAAAGCAGATACAGCCAAAACCTCCTGCAAGCAGAGATTAAATTGGTAAACTTCTGTGTGAATTTCTTTTCGACTGGGACATTTTCTGGCATGGGTCCTGGGAAAAGCTCTTGCTCATAATATCTTCTTTCCACTTCTCAAAAAATTTACATGAATATCACAGCTTTTTAAATAGGTCTAGAACCTATTATTTTACATTTCTTGATTATTTGTGTGCATGAAAATCACAGACCGTACAAATGGCATTAAACTTGGTATCTCAACTTTTTAAATATTAGCTAAGGAAAACTTTAGTGAAAGTAGAAGCAGTAACAGATTTTATTTTCTTGGGCTCTGAGATCACTGGAGATGGTGACTACAGTCATGAAACTGGAAGATGCTTGCTTCTTGGAAGGAAAGCTATGACAAACCTAGACAGCATATTATAAAGCAGAGACACCACTTTGCTGACAAAGGTCTGTATAGTCAAAAGCTACAAGCTTTTCCAGTAGTCAGGTACAGATGTGAGAGTTGGATCATAAAGAGGGCTGTATACCAAAGAATCGATGCTTTCACACTGTGGTGCTGGAGAAGACTCTTGAGGGTCTCTTGGACTGTAAGATTAAACCGGTCAATCCTAAAATAAACCAACCTTCAATATTTATTGAAAGGACTGATGCTAAAACTGAAGTTATAATACTTTGACCACTTGATGTGCACAGCTGACTCACTGGAAAAGACCCTGATGCTAGGAAAGATTGAAAGCAAAAGTAGAAAAGATTGGCAGAGTATGAGATGATCAGATAGCATCACTGACTCAATGGACACGAACTTGAGCAAACTCCATGAGAGAGTGGAGGACAGAGAAACCTGGTGTGCTGCAGTCCATGGGGTCACAAAGAGTCAGACATGACTTAGCAACTGAACAACAACAACAAAGGAAAACTATTTATCTACTCACAACACTTCTGATACTATCTGTGTTGGTTTTTCACACTAAGAAAGTCTCTAATTATCTTCATACACCAAGCTAGTGTCCTACAATTTAGCCCAATTCTGACAGTCTGGCATTAGCACAGACCCTATAGAGTAAGGACTCAGTCACATAGACTGCCCCCTGCTTCAGATACTAATTGCAACTAATGAGTCCCCAAATTAACTTTACTACAAATTCTGAGGTTCCTGTAACTCTCTCTCAGTTTGATAATTTGGTGAAATAACTCACAAAACTCAGGGAAATATTCATTGTTATTTATTGGTTTAATATAAAGGGACTTCCCTGGTGGCTCAGAAGGTAAAGCGTCTGCCTAGAATGCGAGAGACCAGGGTTCAATCCCTGGGTTGGGAAGATCTCCTGGAAAAGGAAATGGCAACCCACTCCAGTATTCTTGCCTGGAAAACCCCATGGATGGAGGAACCTGGTAGGCTACAGTCCATGGGGTCACAAAGAGTAGGACATGACTGAGTGACTTTACTTCACTTTCACTTTATTATAAAGGATATGATAAAGGTTCATGATAAATGAACATGGCATGAATAGGGTGAGGTCTGGAAGAGTCCTGATTGTAGAAGCTTCTGACCCTGCAGAGTTGAGCACGTGCTACCCTCCCAGCATGTGGGTGTGTTCATCAACCAGGAAGCTCTCAGAACCCTATAGCTTAGGGATTTTAAGGAGGCTAAATCATGTAGGCATAAAATGCTGTGCTTAGTCACCCAGTCGTGTCTGACTCTTTGCTATTTCATGGACTGTGGCCCACGAGGTTCCTCGGCCCATGAGGATTTTCCAGGCCAGAATACTGGAGTGGGTTGCCATGCCCTTCTCCAGGGGATCTTCCCAACCCAGGGATCAAACCAAGGTCTCCTGCATTGCAGGTGGATTCTTTACCATCTCAGCCATAACTTATTATTAATACAATCTGAAGCACCTTCTCCTCCCAGGAAGATGGAGGGTGGGGCTAAAAGTTCCAAGTCTCTAATCATGGCTTGGTCCTTCTGGTGGCCTCCATGCTGAAGCTATCCAGGAGGCCACCAAAAGTCACCTCATTAGACAAAAGATGCTCCTCTAACTCTCTACCATTCATTCTGGATGGTTTCTACTGTTACTTTTAAGTTCATTAATCATTTCTTCTGTTGTATCAGTTCAGTTCAGTCACTCAGTCATGTCGGACTCTTTGCGACCCCATGAATCGCAGCATGCCAGGCTGCGCCCCATGAATCGCAGCATGCCAGGCCTCCCTGTTCATCACCATCTCTCGGAGTTCACTCAGACTTACGTCCATCGAGTCCGTGATGCCATCCAACCATCTCATCCTCGGTCGTCCCCTTCTCCTCCTGCCCCCAATCCCTCCCAGCATCAGAGTCTTTTCCAATGAGTCAACTCTTCCCATGAGGTGGCCAAAGTACTGGAGTTTCAGCTTTAGCATCATTCCTTCCAAAGAAATCCCAGGGCTGATCTCCTTCAGAATAGACTGGTTGGATCTCCTTGCAGTCCAAGGGACTCTCAAGAGTCTTCTGCAACACCACAGCTCAAAAGCATCAATT
>SJYW01035031.1:785639-808093 GCA_006410735.1 Raphicerus campestris
GGCACTCAGCCTTCTTCACAGTCCAACTCTCACATCCATACATGACCACAGGAAAAACCATAGCCTTGACTAGACGGACCTTAGTCAGCAAAGTAATGTCTCTGCTTTTCAATATGCTATCTAGGTTGGTCATAACTTTTCTTCCAAGGAGTAAGGTTCTTTTAATTTTATGGCTGCAGTCACCATCTGCAGTGATTTTGGAGCCCCCCCCAAATAAAGTCTGACACTGTTTCCCCATCTATTTCCCATGAAGTGATGGGACCGGTGCCATGATCTTCATTTTCTGAATGTTGAGCTTTAAGCCAACTTTTTCACTCTCCTCTTTCACCTTCATCAAGAGGCCCTTTAGCTCCTCTTCACTTTCTGCCATAAGGGTGGTGTCATCTGCGTATGTGAGGTTATTGACATTTCTCCCAGCAATCTTGTATCATCTGTCATTAATTCAATCCTATGTCTAGAAGTTTGATTTAGGGTCTTTAAAAAATATATTTTGCTTGTCTTAACTCCTGAACAAATAGAGTTATAATATAGTTATAATAACTATTCTTGTGTGCTAATTCTAACATTTGTGTCAGTTCTGGGTAGGTTTTGATTGATTAATTATTCTCCTTGTTATGGATTATGTTTTCCTGCCGTTGTCCATGCCTGGTAACCTATGGTTGGAGCTATTATGGAGATGTTATGAACTATACTTTTTTGGGCGCTAAATATTTTTGTATTTCTATAAATATTTTTGAGCTTTGTTTTGGGATACAGTTAATTACATGGAAACACTGATCTTGTTAGGTCTATCATCATCATTTGTTAGAGAGACCCACAATAGTGTGTTCCCTGAAGCTAATTATTTCTCACTACTGAGGAAAGACATTTATGAGTATCCTGCCCAGTGAGCCAAGAATTAAACATTTTTTCAGTCTGTTTTGTGGAAACAGGCACTATCCATGATGCTCTATAAGTACTGGGACACTATTCTTTAATCTTTTCCAGTGATTTCCATCCTCCCCAGCCCTCAGATATTGTCCTCACACATATACCCAGATCAGTGCTCTGCAGAGTATCAGGGAGGACTCTGTAGATAACCAGGGTTTTCTCTGTGTGCAGGCATCTCCTATTAGGTACTCTTTCCTGTTGGCTATACCCGCCTTACTCTCTCAGGGCTCTTAGCTCCATCTCTTCAACTTTGACTTTTCTGCCTCTCACAAATCACTGCTTTTCAGGTTTGTCCCCTACTTTCTGCTAGGGCAGCAGATTTTAATCACTCTGCATTAATAATGCATCATGATGGACTTCCTTGGTGGTCCAGTGGTTGGGAATCCACCTGCCAATGCAGGGGACTCAGGTTTGATCTCTTTTGGGGGAAGATTCCATGTGCCACGGGGTACCTAAGCTTGTGTGCACCCTAGAACCTGTGCTCTGCCACGAGAAGCCACTGCAGTGAGAAGTTCATGCACTGCAAGTGGATAGAGAGTAGCCCCTGCTCACCACGATCAGAGCAAGCCCACATGCAGCAGTGAAGATCCAGCACCGCCAAAACTAATTAATTAAATGTTAAAAACAATGCATCACGGCAGTTTAACAGCATCATAGGTAGGAGGACTTCCAAATTCTTTGATGGCGTAGGTTCATTCTTCCCAACTATTATATTAAGACATTTTGTTTTACTAGGATCTTTCTGTCTTGATTCATTTCTTCCAGAAAAGTACACACAGTTAGATATCAGAAGAGTCACTCTAGATGTGAAAACCTTGGAGTGAGGAGATAGTAGCTTACCAAATATATAGAAGACAAAAGGCCACCCAAGGGTTTGACTGATGACGCCACCCAGCAGGATGGCGATGCAGGTACCCAGCAGCAGTCCTGCAAAGAGAGAATAAGGCTGTGGGGGCTGGACTGCCACCTGCTAGGTGCCTACAGAAGGACAGGTGACATACTAGAGAGCACTATCACCATAAAGAGATGAGCATGGTAGGATATATATATGAACTTCAAATTTTGATTGAGTTCATGCTGCTAAGTCGCTTCAGTCGTGTCTGACTCTGTGCGACCCCATAGATGGCAGCCCACCAGGCTCCCCATCCCTGGGATTCTCCAGGCAAGAACACTGGAGTGGGTTGCCATTTCCTTCTCTAATGCCTGAAAATGAAAAGTGAGGTTCTCCTAAAGACCCATTTTTCTGGCAGTTCCCTAGTATCACTGTAGATGACAACCATGCTTCCTTTTATGCTGTTTTAATTTTTAATTACACAATTCATATAACATATATGCTTATTGTAAAAGTAAATTACCACAAAGAACCAAATGCTCCTCCAAACCATTTCTACTCTTTTCTCTAATGTTAACCAGGAGCTACAATTAATTACATGATATATAATTGCATACTTTTCTTCACTGTATACATACATAATATATATTGATATGCACATGTTGCTTTGTAAATGCATTTATGGAATATGTAGACAGCAAGTTAGATACATTTGCCTATTAATATGCTAACAACACTTTTTTATTTCTATGACTTTACAGAGTATTCACATATATAGTGGGCACATTTCCCTTTTACAACTTTTTCAAAGCTAGACTATTGGGTTTTTTAAATTTCCCAGATGAACATTAACATCAACTGGTCAAATTTTATATATATGTATATGAGTTATATTTAACTTTAAATAAGTAGGATATAGGTACAATAATGTACCTATTGTCCTGTGACATTTATTTTTTAGTTGCAATCAGTCTTGTAAATATTTCCATGTCACTCTAGATTCTACAGCTATTGTAATTGCTGAACATAAACTTAACTATCACTTCTGAACATAAACATAATTTATTTCTAAACAGTAAATTATCAGAAGTAGACTTGCTAAATCAAAGATTATACATTTTTTATTTTTACAAATAGTGCTGAAGTATCCTGCTAAAAGGCCATACCAAATTAAGTTGCCAACAAATACTTTTTCCTCATCTCTTGACAACATTGGACATTCTCAAAATTATAATATAGTTTTCCAAATGTGAATATAAAACAGTATACTCTGTTTGTCATTTTTAAAATTTCTTCTGTGAAAGTCTGCTCAAAACCTTTTTATTTGTTTCTTTCACTTAACTTTGCCTCAATTTATAGAATCTTTATGTGTTATAAATAACCCTCTGTCATGCTGGCTGCAATTCTATTCTCCCACTTTTCACTTTGTTTATGGTGTGTTTTGTAATTCAGCAATTATAAGTTTTCATGGGGTTCAGATCTACGAGTTTCCTCTGTAATGACTTCTAGACACTCATTTGCTTAAAAGGGCTTTCCTGATCCTACAGTTAAAAAAAAAAAAAAAAAGACCACTTATGTTTTTCTTCTCATTTGGCCATGCAGTTTATTGAAGCATCTTATCTGTGTTAACTCCTTAAGCTGCTGCTGCTGTTGCTAAGTCGCGTCAGTCGCGTCCGACTCTGTGCAGGCTCCCCCGTCCCTGGGATTCTCCATGCAAGAATACTGGAGTGGGTTGCCATTTCCTTCTCCAATGCATGAAAGTGAAAAGCAAAAGTGAAGTCACTCAGTCGTGTCCGACTCTTAGCGACCCCATGGACTGCAGCCTACCAGGCTCCTCCATCAGTGGGGTTTTCCAGGCATGAGTACTGGAGTGGGTAGCCAGTGCCTTCTCCAATCTCCTTAGGCACCAATATCCAAATTTACAATTGAGGAAATAGAAACATGGAAAAGTTTATTATCCAGCCCAAGGTCATACAATTAATAAGAAGGAAAGGCAGCATTTGAAATGAGACTACCTGACTTCAGGACACAAGTCAATGAAGATGGAAATCAGTACCTGTTTCCATCACTGCATCCATCAAAGCTGCATTCTTTTCCCTAAACTCTCTGCCTTTATGCCAGTTATAATGGGGGACAGGTCACTGCATCAATCCGAGACCTGGGCCCCTCTTGTTCTTTCCACCTGTTTGCACACTATCTTAAATGTATTAACTCACCCCATTTTCCTTCTTACGTCTCACTCTGTGTTTTAAATTGGCTTAACAAACTGCAATTATAACACCTGTTTTTTGTCTGTGAGCCTAACTGTTCCATGACTCCTGGCTTGGTTGTGTACCTGGGACCACCACTGCATTGAGGCAATTTCCCCATGATAGATATGCTTTATTTATTCAACATTTATGTTTCTAAGACTTATCCATGTTGTTGCATTCAGCTATTCAATTTCATTGCTGTATGATATATGATCCTTAAAGGTGTGTGTTTCCATTACCTATGAGACCTGCCTCAAATATGAGCTACCAAATCTGTTTAGTCTGCTTACTCGTCTTCATTAATTTATTGAGCTCCTCAAGTGGTTACAAAGCTTCCTACCTATAGGTATACCTTTGTGGGCCCATTGCTACTGCTAAGTCACTTCAGTCGTGTCCGACTCTGTGCGACCCCATAGACGGCAGCCCACCAGGCTCCCCCATCTCTGGGATTCTCCAGGCAAGAACACTGGAGTGGGTTGCCATTTTCTTCTCCAGTGCATGAAAGTGAAAAGTGAAAGGGAAGTCTCTCAGTCGTATCTTACTCTTAGCGACCCCATGGGCTGCAGCCTACCAGGCTTCTTCATTCATAGGATTTTCCAGGCAAGAGTACTGGAGTGGAATGCCATTGCCTTCTCCGTTGTGGGCCCATTAGAAGAAAATAAAATACAGTATATTTTGTCCTAGAGGCTAGCAGTAGCTGGGCTCTTCTGCCAAGGATTTCCCCAGTGGCTCAATTGGTAAAGAATCTGTCTGCAATGCAGGAGATCCAGGTTCAGTCCCTGGGTAGGGAAGATCCCTTGGAGAAGGCAACTCCAGTATTCTTGCCTGGAGAATTCCATAGACAGAGGAGCCAGGCAGGCTACAGTCTGTGGGATCCCAAAGAATTGGACACAACTGAGTGATTAACTTTCACTTTCTGCTAAGGACAGGTGCTTTTCTGAAAGTCCTCCTCCAATGTCAAGAGCTGAGTGATGCTGTCCTTAGTGCAGCCTACTAGGGAGCCCTAGCATGAGTGGAAATGGTAGTTTCTCTGAGGATCACTGAAGTAGGCAGGTAGGTTCAGTTCACCCCACCTGTTGATGGGTTCCTCCAGTGACTTTTAGTCTGGGCCTCCCAGACAACCATAAGTTCTGTGTTCCCAGAACCAGGTTCTGGAGGCCATCTACCTGGGGCTGCTAAGATACCCCAAAGCCACAAGGGAGACTCTAGAACTTGCAGTCTTTTACGTTTCCAAGATTCCTCTAGACACTCAGCTGACCTAGTCCAGGTGTTCTGTCCCTATTTAACAGGAAATGAGAAGAAAAGGAGTTGCCAGTTTTACAAGGTCACTGCCTTCATTCCAGTTTTTAAAATTTTCTTTCATGCTTTCCAACTCCTGAATTTCTTGTACTGTATTCTGGAACAATATCTCGATATTTGTCCAGTTCACTGATAAGATGGCCTTATCCTCATATAGGTATTCAGATCTCTCATTTCAATTCAAAAATACTAGCAGTAATATTTTTAATTAGCAACTATTCTTTTTAAGTGAATGTCATGTACACATATCCACCTGGGTCTCTCTGATATTATTCATTAATTATTTAAAATCTCTTTTTCATTTGGATTAATTGCAGTTTTTGAGTTTGGTTTCTCTCTTTCACTCTCTTGATTTTCTCCAAATTTCTGGATTTAGGAAGACCATTCCTTATTTATATTTGAGGACATCACTTAGTCAGCTGTGATAACCAAAGTGAATCTCCTTAGTCTAAACTGGAGCCTCCACTCCCCTACCAGTGGATGGGAGCTCTGATGACAAAAATTAAACCTCTGGAGTTGTGAAGGGCTCTTGAAAGGCATAAGGTCAGGCGGGTGTGTATGTGTGTGTACATGGCTTGTTGTCTGTACTTGAAGAGTCCTTGACTCTCTAACTCAGCACTCATACTTTGGCCACCTACAATGTATTAGAGATGTCCACCACCAAAGGTTGTATATTGTCACCCTGCTTATTTAACTTATATGCAGAGTACATCATGTGAAAGGCTAGGCTGGATGAAGCACAAGCTGCAATCAAGATTGCTGGGAGAGATATCAATAACTTCAGATATGCAGATGACACCACCCTTATGGCAGAAAGTGAAGAAGAACTAAACAGCCTCTTGATGAAAGTGAAAGAGGAGAGTGAAAAACCTTGCTTTAAACTCAACATTCAAAAAACTAAGATCTTGGAATCTGGTCCCATCATTTCATGGCAAATAGATGAGGAAATAGTGGAAACAGCAACAGACTTTATTTTCTTGCACTCTAAAATCACTGCAGATGGTGACTGCAGCCATGAAATTAAAAGATGCTTGCTCCTTGGAAGAAAAGCTATGACTAACCTAGACAGCATATTAAAGAGCAGAGACATTTCTTTGCTGACAAAGGTCTGTATAGTCAAAGCTATGGTTTTTCCAGTAGTCATGTATGGATGTGAGAATTGGACCATAAAGAAAGCTGAGCACCAAAGAATTGATGCTTTTGAACTGTGGTGTTGGAGGACTCTTGCGAGTCCCTTGGACTGAAAGGAGATCCAGCCAGTCAATCCTAAAGGAAATCAGTCCTGAATATTCATTGGAAGGACTGATGCTAAAGCTGAAACTCCAATACTTTGGCCACCTGATGTGAAGAACTGACTCCTTAGAAAAGACTTGATGCTGGGAGAGACTGAAGGCAGGAGGAGAAGGGGACAGCAGAGGATGAGACTGGTTGGATGGCATCACTGACTCGATGGACATGAGTTTGAGCAAGCTCTGGGAATTGGTGACAGACAGGGAAGCCTGGCATGCTGTAGTTCATAGGGTCTCAAAGAGTCAGACACAACTGAGTGACTGAACTGAACTGAATGTGTTAGCCATACTGTTTCCATTTTCCATCAATCCTCAGTGTAACTGAAATTTCTTCCTCTGGAGTTTTCTTTCCAGGCACACTGTCCATGTAGATCATTATCAGAAAGTTGTTCTCAGAACAACTGAGAGCAATTTCAAAGAAGAGTAAGTTGGATCCATGCCTTACACTCAACACTAGTATAAATCTCAGTATGTCAGAAATTTAAATATTAAAAAAATGATACCATGCATAGTCAATAAAAACCATGGTTGGATACTTTTGCAACATTTCCAACTACGAGTCAAAGTCTCAAAACCATAAAATAAAAGAATGATCAATTTGACTACATCAAAATGCATTTTTGAAAAATGGCAAAAATCATTATAAGCAAAATCAAATCACAAATGACAGCCTGGGGACAATAACTGAAAGTCATGTCAGAGACAAAGGACCCATCCCCCTAATTTATAAATACTTGATCAACATTAAGCAGAAGACAAAGAATCTTGCAATGAAAAAAAACAGTGGTCAAAAAACAAAAAAGCCAAACTGTCAAAGAGTTCAGTGAAAGAATGTTGGATTGTAGTGGACTCGTTTCAGTTATGTTTTTACCTGATACAGCAATGCCACAGAGTCGACTTCGTTCATGTGGAGGACTCCATCTTTCCCAGATTGCAAACTGACCCCCATATCCTAACCCCTGAAATAAAAATAGAGTTGTTGATACGTGGTCCCACAGAGAAATTCATATTCAGTCATATTTATAAAATATCTGGGTACCAGGCTTATGCCCTGAAGTATTCGAGTTGCAATGAGGAAAACTAGTCCAAAGTCAGCTGCCAGAGGGGTGAAAAGAACAAGAAGTGAGGATCCAAGCAGAGCAGCACCAACCACTCGCTTTGTTCCTACTCTTCCAGCCAGGTATCCACTGGGAGCCAGTGTCAGAATCATGCCATAGTTGATAGCACTAAAGATGATGCCCTGGATTTGAGGGTTCCAATCATACACAGGGGCCTTAAAGAAAAAGACAATGCTTTGGTAAGCCACGCATAGGAAGGCCCGTTCATAACTTAAGAAGCTTCTTTAGATTTTTCACTTACTTACAAATCACAGTTTCCTCAATTAAAACTTTTTAACATATAAATTCTAGAAAAATATAGAGAGGGAGGTGGGAGGGGGTTCAGGAGGGGAACACATGCACACCCATGGCTGATTCATCTCAATGTATGGCAAAACCCACTACAATATTATAAAGTAATTAGCTTTCAATTAAAATAAATAAAAATTTTTTTAAATTCTAGAAAAATAAACATTGAAATGAACAGCAAAAACAAAAACATAACTTGAATTTTTCATTGCTTACCCTTGCAGGAAGACTCTCTGGGGAATTATTTGGATCACCAAAGGAATCAACAGGCAACCCCTCAGCAGAGTCATTAAATGAGGGCTGATGGCTTGTGTTGTTGACCATGGCAACCATGGTGATATTCATGATAATATTTTGTGCCATTATTATGAAATTGCAGAGATGTACAATGAAGGCTATTCCATAGCGAGTGGAACAAATGCTAGGAGCTAGAAATATTAAGACAGTGTATTAGCACTTTCCTTATCGAGCTTTTATTTACTTTTCACAAGTTAAAATACAGAAAGGTATTTCCTGATGATTCAGATGCACTTCTGTTGGCTTTGGGAAAGAAAGATTACAAAAGGAGGAAACCACTGAGTTGAATCAAAGGATGTTTTATACCACAGTTTTATAGACCCTGACTTGTTCTGGGAGTTCTGTTCTTCTTGCAATTTTGTCTTTCCAATTCTTAGGTTATTGTAGTCTATGGCTGATGAAATTACTCATAGTTAAATATATAAACATATGATATATATTAAAAGTAAATATATACATACAAATAAAATATGTATATATATATTTAAATTATATACATACAAATAAAATATGTATATATGTTTAAATTATATAATTTATAAGTACTAAATTATATACATATATACATAGATAATGGAGAAAGCAATGGCACCTCATTCCAGTACTCTTGCCTGGAAAATCCCATAGACGGAGGAGCCTGGTAGACTGCAGTCCATGGTGTCGCTGAAGGTCAGACACAACTGAGCGACTTCACTTTCCCTTTTCCCTTTCATGCATTGGAGAAGGAAATGGCNATTTAAATATATATACATATTTTATTTGTATATATAATTTAAATATATATACATACAAATAAAATATGTATATATATTTAAATTATATAATTTATAAGTACTAAATTATATACATATATACATAGATAATGGAGAAGGCAATGGCACCTCACTCCAGTACTCTTGCCTGGAAAATCCCATAGACGGAGGAGCCTGGTAGACTGCAGTCCATGGTGTCGCTGAAGGTCAGACACAACTGAGCGACTTCACTTTCCCTTTTCCCTTTCATGCATTGGAGAAGGAAATGGCAACCCACTCCAGTGTTCTTGCCTGGAGAATCCCAGGGACGGGGAAACCTGATAGGCTGCCGTCTCTGGGGTTGCACAGAGTCGGACACGACTGAAGCGACTTAGCAGCAGCAGCAGCATACATAGATAATGTAAATTTTAAAATACTGAACAAGTTGTTGACTGGTGTAGATTTATTATTCTTCTCATATGTCTTAGGGAGGGCAAACTTTCACTTAAATTTTGAAATTAAACCTGTAAGTTTTCTCATTAGAAAAAAATTGACACCCACAAACTATGAAAAAAAATATAGTAAAAAAATAACAGAAAAAGAAATGAGCACAAAATTAAAATAATGTTTTTGTACTTTCAGGAAAGATCGCTATTGCCAGGAAAAAAGTATTGCAACGATCCACAAGGGAAGTGAAGAAGCATGGACTAGGTTGGCAACTGTAGAAGAACTAAGATATAACAAGATTCCAGACAGATGCCAGTAGGTGAGTAACTGAATCTTGGTTTCAAGTTTATAGATTGGGGGAGGAGCACTGGAGCGATTCTTATTCTAAACAGCAGGAAGAATGGAGTTGGCTGTTCACTGAGGAAGAGATCTGTGNTATAGTAAAAAAATAACAGAAAAAGAAATGAGCACAAAATTAAAATAATGTTTTTGTACTTTCAGGAAAGATGGCTATTGCCAGGAAGAAAGTATTGCAACAATCCACAAGGGAAGTGAAGAAGCATGGACTAGGTTGGCAACTGTAGAAGAACTAAGATATAACAAGATCCCAGACAGATGCCAGTAGGTGAGTAACTGAATCTTGGTTTCAAGTTTATAGACTGGGGGAGGAGCACTGGAGCGATTCTTATTCTAAACAGCAGGAAGAATGGAGTTGGCTGTTCACTGAGGAAGAGATCTGTGGAAAAAGGTTTGAGGCAGTGGAGTGATAAAGAACTTATTATTGGACAGTTAAGACAAGGATGCCTTTTAAGCACTCAGAAGATGCTGGGAATGTTGTTGGATATAAAACTCTATAGAGTTTAGGAGAGATGTAGAGGCTGAGGTGTAACACTGGGATTTAATAATCTACAGATAATACTTGAAGCCGTGATATTTAGAAAATGAGAATAAAGAGAGAAGACAACCAAGGACTGACTCTAGAGTTCTCCAACACTTGGAGGTTGAATAAATGGGAAGAAACTGGCAATAGAAATTGAAAAAGAAGGGTAGGTGGGATAGGAGAAAACCAGGAAGAATGTGGTGACCTCAAAGCCAAGGCGTAGGGGCTACAGCTAGGAGGGAGTCAGAAGGTATGTCAGATGTCTCTGGTAGGTTATGTAACATGATGACTGAGAATTAACTCATTTAACCCCCACAACAATCCTATGAGGCAGCTACTGCTATTGTTTTATGGGTGCAGAGAGGTCAGCTACAGAATAGCTCAGGTGTCTATGCTCTTATCCACTGTGCTTTCTGTATATGGTGGCTCCTATTCTGTCCCAGATGATTCCATGAGAATACCTTTGCCACAACCCCAGTACCCTATGGAGTTTGTAGGTGTAGGGGAGGAGGATAACACTGTGCATCATCAAGGATTCTTCAAAACTTCAAGAAAAGAAGTGCCTTGAGGTTTACAAAAGAGCCTTTCCCTCAAGCCTATACTCTCTTAAGTGGAGTACTAATCTTTGTACTAAGGAGGGAAGTAGAAGGAATTTGGAAGAAACTGGAAAATACACTGTAATTAGAATGAGGAGTTCAAAAATAATATCTTTGTAAAGTTATCCTTTTTCAGGAATGGATGATGATTTCCAATGTTAATCAGATCAGCTAATAATTTATCAGTTCTTGTGGCCTCTGATTTCTCCAATGTACTTTGGGATGATAGAGACCAAAGGCTATAAAAAGTGATTATCAGCAAACTAGGTGACTGTGCTAAGTTGTTTCAGTCGTGTCTGACTCTGTGTGACCCCATAGACGGCAGCCCACCAGGCTCCGCCATCCCTGGGATTCTCCAGGCAAGAACACTGGAGTGGGTTGCCATTTCCTTCTCCAATGCATGAAAGTGAAAAGTGAAAGTGAAGTCACTCAGGTGTGTCTGACTCTTCGCGACCCCATGGACTGCAGCCTACAAGGCTCCCATCCATGGGATGTTCCAGGCAAGAGTACTGGAGTGGGTTGCCATTGCCTTCTCCAAGAAGGAAATCTACTGGACACTAACAAATGCTATCTCTATGGTATAGAATTTCAAGAGGAATTTGGATGCAGTGAAGACCCACCTCCTGTGATTGCTGAAAGATCAACTAGAGAGTATACTTAAAAGGCTCAGTCTGCTGCTTGCTGCATATTAAGTTACAGGCAGCACAGTGGATAAGAGCATAGACACCTGAGCTATTCTGTAGCTGACCTCTCTGCACCCGTAAAACAATAGCAGTAGCTGCCTCATAGGATTGTTGTGAGGGTTAAATGAGTTAATTCTCAGTCATCATGTTACATAACCTACCAGAGACATCTGACATACCTTCTGACTCCCTCCTAAGTCTAAGTGTTCCCTAGAGGCTACTGTAGGCTTCCCTGGTGGCTCAGATGGTAAAGCATCTGTCTACAATGCAGGAGACCTGGGTTCTATCCCTGGGTCAGGAAGATTCCCTGGAGAAGGAAATGGCAACCCACTCCAGTTCTCTTGCCTAGAAAATCACATGGATGGAGTAGCCTGGTGCAGGCTACTCCGTCCATGGGGTCGTAAAGAGTCAGACACGACTGAGCCACTTCACTTCACTTCACAGGTTACTCTATGTGTCCTAAATCTGTGTCTTTTTGACTGCCCTGAGCAGTTTTCAGAATCTTAGTTCCCTGGTCAAGGATCAAACCCAGGTCCCCTACAGTAGAAGTTCAGAGTCTTCACCTCTGGACTGCCAGGGAATTCCCACTCTATGTGTCCTTAAAAATGGTTTCCTGTGTCTAGTGAAAATATATGAAAATTAATGTTGGTGCAACATTTCATGTGTTATATTTTTAAAAGTCAGTATATAATACAAAAATACTGCATTTGGTCAAATTTACTTAAGGTACATTATTTTTGCTCCACTAAGAATCTACTGATCAACTAATCAACAAATCAAACTTAATAGGTCCAAAACTAAATTCCTATGTTTCCTCTCCCAATCCTGCTCCACCCAAATTGCTTTCCAACTCAGCTGACAAAAATGCCATCCTTCCAAATACTTTACAATTTATCCTTGATTTTTCTTCTATAGCCTACATCTCATCTACCTAGAACAGAGTGTTGTCTTTACATTCAAAATGTATGTAGAATTCTACAGCATTTGCAGTGCTCTAGTTATACCATAAATTTGGTCACACCCTTTCCTGCTCAAAATTCTCTATGTGGCCTCGTTTTGTTCAGATTAAAAACTAAAGTCTCTATAATGGCCAATGGAAATGAAATACTTGTAACCATTGCTTCAGATTTGTATTTTTCTTAGGATAAAGGCCTGAGGAAGTACTAATTTCAACTGTAGACAAGTGTCATGTTAAAGGATATCATGAGATGTATACATACATGTATTGGAAAGGAAAATGGCAACCCCTCCAGTATTCTTGCCTGGGAAATCCCATGGACAGAGGAGNTGGAGTTGGCTGTTCACTGAGGAAGAGATCTGTGGAAAAAGGTTTGAGGCAGTGGAGTGATAAAGAACTTATTATTGGACAGTTAAGACAAGGATGCCTTTTAAGCACTCAGAAGATGCTGGGAATGTTGTTGGATATAAAACTCTATAGAGTTTAGGAGAGATGTAGAGGCTGAGGTGTAACACTGGGATTTAATAATCTACAGATAATACTTGAAGCCGTGATATTTAGAAAATGAGAATAAAGAGAGAAGACAACCAAGGACTGACTCTAGAGTTCTCCAACACTTGGAGGTTGAATAAATGGGAAGAAACTGGCAATAGAAATTGAAAAAGAAGGGTAGGTGGGATAGGAGAAAACCAGGAAGAATGTGGTGACCTCAAAGCCAAGGCGTAGGGGCTACAGCTAGGAGGGAGTCAGAAGGTATGTCAGATGTCTCTGGTAGGTTATGTAACATGATGACTGAGAATTAACTCATTTAACCCCCACAACAATCCTATGAGGCAGCTACTGCTATTGTTTTATGGGTGCAGAGAGGTCAGCTACAGAATAGCTCAGGTGTCTATGCTCTTATCCACTGTGCTTTCTGTATATGGTGGCTCCTATTCTGTCCCAGATGATTCCATGAGAATACCTTTGCCACAACCCCAGTACCCTATGGAGTTTGTAGGTGTAGGGGAGGAGGATAACACTGTGCATCATCAAGGATTCTTCAAAACTTCAAGAAAAGAAGTGCCTTGAGGTTTACAAAAGAGCCTTTCCCTCAAGCCTATACTCTCTTAAGTGGAGTACTAATCTTTGTACTAAGGAGGGAAGTAGAAGGAATTTGGAAGAAACTGGAAAATACACTGTAATTAGAATGAGGAGTTCAAAAATAATATCTTTGTAAAGTTATCCTTTTTCAGGAATGGATGATGATTTCCAATGTTAATCAGATCAGCTAATAATTTATCAGTTCTTGTGGCCTCTGATTTCTCCAATGTACTTTGGGATGATAGAGACCAAAGGCTATAAAAAGTGATTATCAGCAAACTAGGTGACTGTGCTAAGTTGTTTCAGTCGTGTCTGACTCTGTGTGACCCCATAGACGGCAGCCCACCAGGCTCCGCCATCCCTGGGATTCTCCAGGCAAGAACACTGGAGTGGGTTGCCATTTCCTTCTCCAATGCATGAAAGTGAAAAGTGAAAGTGAAGTCACTCAGGTGTGTCTGACTCTTCGCGACCCCATGGACTGCAGCCTACAAGGCTCCCATCCATGGGATGTTCCAGGCAAGAGTACTGGAGTGGGTTGCCATTGCCTTCTCCAAGAAGGAAATCTACTGGACACTAACAAATGCTATCTCTATGGTATAGAATTTCAAGAGGAATTTGGATGCAGTGAAGACCCACCTCCTGTGATTGCTGAAAGATCAACTAGAGAGTATACTTAAAAGGCTCAGTCTGCTGCTTGCTGCATATTAAGTTACAGGCAGCACAGTGGATAAGAGCATAGACACCTGAGCTATTCTGTAGCTGACCTCTCTGCACCCGTAAAACAATAGCAGTAGCTGCCTCATAGGATTGTTGTGAGGGTTAAATGAGTTAATTCTCAGTCATCATGTTACATAACCTACCAGAGACATGTGACATACCTTCTGACTCCCTCCTAAGTCTAAGTGTTCCCTAGAGGCTACTGTAGGCTTCCCTGGTGGCTCAGATGGTAAAGCATCTGTCTACAATGCAGGAGACCTGGGTTCTATCCCTGGGTCAGGAAGATTCCCTGGAGAAGGAAATGGCAACCCACTCCAGTTCTCTTGCCTAGAAAATCACATGGATGGAGTAGCCTGGTGCAGGCTACTCCGTCCATGGGGTCGTAAAGAGTCAGACACGACTGAGCCACTTCACTTCACTTCACAGGTTACTCTATGTGTCCTAAATCTGTGTCTTTTTGACTGCCCTGAGCAGTTTTCAGAATCTTAGTTCCCTGGTCAAGGATCAAACCCAGGTCCCCTACAGTAGAAGTTCAGAGTCTTCACCTCTGGACTGCCAGGGAATTCCCACTCTATGTGTCCTTAAAAATGGTTTCCTGTGTCTAGTGAAAATATATGAAAATTAATGTTGGTGCAACATTTCATGTGTTATATTTTTAAAAGTCAGTATATAATACAAAAATACTGCATTTGGTCAAATTTACTTAAGGTACATTATTTTTGCTCCACTAAGAATCTACTGATCAACTAATCAACAAATCAAACTTAATAGGTCCAAAACTAAATTCCTATGTTTCCTCTCCCAATCCTGCTCCACCCAAATTGCTTTCCAACTCAGCTGACAAAAATGCCATCCTTCCAAATACTTTACAATTTATCCTTGATTTTTCTTCTATAGCCTACATCTCATCTACCTAGAACAGAGTGTTGTCTTTACATTCAAAATGTATGTAGAATTCTACAGCATTTGCAGTGCTCTAGTTATACCATAAATTTGGTCACACCCTTTCCTGCTCAAAATTCTCTATGTGGCCTCGTTTTGTTCAGATTAAAAACTAAAGTCTCTATAATGGCCAATGGAAATGAAATACTTGTAACCATTGCTTCAGATTTGTATTTTTCTTAGGATAAAGGCCTGAGGAAGTACTAATTTCAACTGTAGACAAGTGTCATGTTAAAGGATATCATGAGATGTATACATACATGTATTGGAAAGGAAAATGGCAACCCCTCCAGTATTCTTGCCTGGGAAATCCCATGGACAGAGGAACCTGGTGGGCTACAGTCCATGGTGTCACAAAAGAGTCAGATATGACTTAGTGACTAAACAACAACATATATGTGTGTATGTGTGTACACAAGTACATACATACAGATATGTTATATATAATATATACAATGTTATATCTATGTAACTACATTTATCAGTTAATCTATGTATATGATGTGCTAAGTTGCTTCAGTTGTGTCTGACTCTTTGCGACCCCATGGGCCATAGACTACCAGGCTCCTCTGTCCACGGGATTCTCCAGGCAAGAATATTGGAGAGGGTTGCTATGCCCTTGTCCAGGGAATCTTCCCAACCCAGGGACTGAACCCACAGCTCCTGCGGCTTCTGCATTGCAGGAAGATTCTTTACTGCTGAGTCACTGGGATAGGTAAGGAAAAAAAAAAAAAAGCAGCTATACAACTTAAATATACAACACCAGGAAGAATTTTCAGGTAAAAAATACTTTCTCTATTGGATATACAGGGAAAATAATATGTATCCTTTAAGAATAATGATTATAAGGCAAAGAGAAACATGTGCGGTCTAAAATACACAACATAATATATATCACAGAATTATGTAAAATATACATATAAAGAGAGAAACAAAAAATCACAGTGGTTGAATTAAGCTTATTAATTTTTTCATTTCTTGATTTTTCAAGGTTTCTATAATTTTAAAAAATTTCCTAATTAAGCAATGAATTATGCTTATAATATTACTTGCAGTAACAAGCAGAGTATACAACACTGCAATGTACAATGTATAGATGATTTAGTAGCAGTTATCAAGAATGTAAATGCATATGGATTAAGATTAGAAGGTAATCATCAAAAGTAAAATATCTTTTTAGAATAGTGGTATTTGTTTCTTTCATTTTGCAAAGGTACAATAATAGTATTGAATACTTGATTTCAAAAAAAAGAATTATACAACTTAAAAGACACAAATTCATTTCTTTGCACTACAACACTGTAAAAATCCACCATAAAATCCTAAAACCACCTAGTCGAGACTGAGTTTACCTTTCCTAGGACTGAGCTTCTCATCCCCTTGTATATCTTGAGAGTTCTTTCCTGCTGTGGGACTCAACTCTGTCATAGTGGTAACTGTGTTCTTCTCTTCTGATGTCTGTTTTTCACCCCTCAGGGTGATGGAGTGTGATCCAGTATATCAGGCATGAGAAAAGAGACTCCTTTAAAACACTTAAAAAGTGGGCAACAAAAAAAATTAAATAAAAATAAAAAGTGGGCAACAGGCAAACAAAAGCTGGTGGGAGTCACTTGGAGTCAAGTAGGCCACCTGACCAGGAGCCACTCTCCTATCTAGCTACCCCTTGGGCAAGGTAGAGCAGGCCAAAGTAACCTAACTCTAATTCACATCTGGCTGAGTCTTGTCCAACATTTATTTACATTGTTTAATCTGTGATCAGAAGCAGCTTTGTTTCAGGAAGAATCTCAAGCTCTAGAATCAGAGGACCTCTGATACTTCTTAACTTTGCAATAGTAGACGAATTCTAATAGAGGCTGTTCCTTTATCTGCCGCTGTTCCTTTATCTGTCAAACTACTGTGATGAATTTCATTAAATATTACTGACTACCAAAAAAACAAGTTGGGCCATTCCATCTGGGTTGGGTAGAAGAGGATCACCACCTACTCTTGGCTCAATACAACGGGTATACCTAAGGTTTGGAACTGTTTATTATTTAGGATCTGGAGTACTCACCATGTGCCAATTTCAGAGTCGTAGATTTGGAGCTTGGCGTTCCTTAGTTCATATCCAGGCTTGTGATTTACCTAATGCGCCAAGTGTTACCAGGAGCAAATTTGTGTATTTCAGTTTTCCATCTGTTGTTAATAACAATGACAACAACAACAGCGCAGCTGCAGCACCTTCATCAGGGATTTATACAGATTCAGTGGACTGCACATGGTTGCTACATGGTTCATTGCCATCACACTCAGCATAATTATTTTGAGTTTCATCTGTGCTGCCCATATTAATACTTCATTCCTTTTTATTGCTGAGCAATACTTCATGGCATGGTTATACCACAATTTGTTTATCCACTCACCTTTTGATGAAAAATAACATTATTTGCAGTTTGTGGCCATTAAAAATAAAGCTGCCATGAACATTCAAGCACAGGTCTTTGTTTAGACATGTGCTTTCATTTCTCTTAAATACCTGTAAGTAGAATGGCTGGGTCATATGACAAATATATGTTTAAGTTTTTAAGAAAATGATAGATATCGCTTTTCAAAGTGGTTGTACCATTTTACTTCTTCACTAACAGTGTATGAGAGAGTGCCAGATCCTCTACATACTAAACAGTTTGGTGTGGTCAGTCTTTTTAATTTTAGACATTCTGAAAGATGTGTAGTAATATCTCATCATGGTTTAATTTTTGTTTCTCTAATGAGGTGGAGCATCTTTCTATGTGTTCATTGGCTATCCATATATCTTCTTTAGAGAGGTATCTCTTCAAATCTTGGCATGAGGCATTCTAATTCCCTGGTGTGGCCAGGACTTTTTAAAAATAGACCTTTTACACCTGAAGCTAACAATATTGTAAACAAACTATACTTCAATTTTACAAAATAGGCCTTATACACATAGGTTAACTATGCTGATTTTAAGCGCAAATATTGTTTGGGAAATTCTTGACTAAATAGTAAATATGTGGCCAGACGCATTGTCTTGTGCAACCTGGCAATGATGAACAAGCATATGTTGTTTTTATTAACAACTTTTCTCCATGTGTGATATTTATTCTTACTTCCATGTTCTGCTGTAATGTCAATATAACTCTGTGGTTATGAGACTTTACCATTCCCCCTACTCTAGGACTATTTGGACTGGAACATTCTGAATGTCAGATTACTTCCAGTTTTCTACTATCTCTATTTCAGACAAGGCATGCCTTGTCTTGGAAACCAGAGTGTCCAGTCCCAGCAGATGTGACCATATACATGGAGATAATTCTCCCAGGAGATTTTATAAGCATTCACTCACACAGCTAAACAGGTGGCTGAGCACAGAGAGCAAGCAGAGATCCACATAAGGGAAAGCTCCGAGAGCATTTGGCTATCAAGGGAGTATCTGAATTTCAGGAAAGCTTAGTGACCTCAAGAAAGTTTTCTGGCTGGATGACCTGGCAGTAAAGTTGCCAGGATAATTTCACTTCCATTAGCCTCCAAGGCCTAGAGGTATGCAAAAGAAAGCACATATATATCATATGTGTTTACACCCACATGTACATTCACACATATTTTTTAACAGCTATCTTATTTCCCACTATTGGTCAAGAAAACCCTGTGCTTGCCTAAATCAGAGAAAATATGGCATCGTGAGATGTTTCTGGTTTCATGTTTCTGGTCGTGTTCACAGGGAATCATTCTGAGGTTTATCTTCCTGCAGAGCCCCCTGGGATCCGGGGTGTTCTAGCAATAGCACCCTGTCTACACATCTGAGAGGCCACAACGACCACAAAAAACTTGTAACTTCTACATCCCTGCCTTGAGGATTCTCCTGATCACCTCCTTCCAACTATTCTCAACCCACCTACCATTTTCTGGTGGCCCTGGTGACCATTCCATTGCCTCTTCTATCCCCAACCATTTTTCTTTGGTTAAATTTCACACCATCTCACTGGCTCTGACTCAGCATTCCTCTAGATGCTGTCTTAGACCAGAGTCAGCCCCAGCTCTGTCTTGTGTCAAAGTCCTGGACCCTAATTGATCTGGGTAGGAAACAAAGGCAATGAACTTGATTACAAAAAGCTGGAGTCCTTCAGGACACTGGGAATAGCCCTATTGCTGCTGTGAATCTGCCCAGGAGAAAAATCCTGCACAACCTTAATGGGGGTGGAAGGGAATGAATCTCATGTAAGAGATGGTGATGCGGTTGCTAATGCTTTCTTATCTGGAGTGTTCTTTCACAACCACTCTATAGCTCTTCCTGTGTGTCCCACCAGCTGCTGCGACAATAGAAATTATGATAACCACAGTTATTAACTACTAACCCAGGCAGTTCACATCAATACCAGATGGAGATATTATTGATACTCTTCATCCAGCTCATCCTATTGGTAAATGAAAGCACTGATGTTAGTCCACAAGCCCCCAAATTGAATTCCCAAATCTCAGCCTTTAAACATTTCACTAGAGCACCTGTATCTTGGAAAGGTCTTCCACAGTTGGCATTTTCTCACAGTTTTGGGTTATCAGGCACAAAACTTCAGCTTCCTCCTTCTACCTCTCTTCTATCCATGTTATTAAGGAGATGGGGCTTTTACATCTTCACTCACTTTTTTTTTTTNATGTTTCTGGTTTCATGTTTCTGGTCGTGTTCACAGGGAATCATTCTGAGGTTTATCTTCCTGCAGAGCCCCCTGGGATCCGGGGTGTTCTAGCAATAGCACCCTGTCTACACATCTGAGAGGCCACAACGACCACAAAAAACTTGTAACTTCTACATCCCTGCCTTGAGGATTCTCCTGATCACCTCCTTCCAACTATTCTCAACCCACCTACCATTTTCTGGTGGCCCTGGTGACCATTCCATTGCCTCTTCTATCCCCAACCATTTTTCTTTGGTTAAATTTCACACCATCTCACTGGCTCTGACTCAGCATTCCTCTAGATGCTGTCTTAGACCAGAGTCAGCCCCAGCTCTGTCTTGTGTCAAAGTCCTGGACCCTAATTGATCTGGGTAGGAAACAAAGGCAATGAACTTGATTACAAAAAGCTGGAGTCCTTCAGGACACTGGGAATAGCCCTATTGCTGCTGTGAATCTGCCCAGGAGAAAAGTCCTGCACAACCTTAATGGGGGTGGAAGGGAATGAATCTCATGTAAGAGATGGTGATGCGGTTGCTAATGCTTTCTTATCTGGAGTGTTCTTTCACAACCACTCTATTGCTCTTCCTGTGTGTCCCACCAGCTGCTGCGACAATAGAAATTATGATAACCACAGTTATTAACTACTAACCCAGGCAGTTCACATCAATACCAGATGGAGATATTATTGATACTCTTCATCCAGCTCATCCTATTGGTAAATGAAAGCACTGATGTTAGTCCACAAGCCCCCAAATTGAATTCCCAAATCTCAGCCTTTAAACATTTCACTAGAGCACCTGTATCTTGGAAAGGTCTTCCACAGTTGGCATTTTCTCACAGTTTTGGGTTATCAGGCACAAAACTTCAGCTTCCTCCTTCTACCTCTCTTCTATCCATGTTATTAAGGAGATGGGGCTTTTACATCTTCACTCACTTTTTTTTTTTTTATCAATATGAGAAAACCTGAGACTTGGGGGTATACAAAAATTGTCAAAAATATACAACTGTTACACAGAAAGGCCCCTTCGAGGTCTTTCACAGCAACACCAAGATAAGTGACTTACCGATTTAGTGTCTGAGGAAGGACTTCGATTTAGAACCTGCTCTCCCTTCAAGCTCTCACCCTCTACAACTTTGCCTGCAAGCAGCTTCAGATGCTTTGCCACCCTGGGGCTTGACTCAGTAATCATTAATGAGATTCATCAAACTAGAAGCTAAATGAGAAGGCATCTTGCCAAGTGGCTGTTGGGGAAATGTGCCTTGAATATTCGGAATCTGAACCTCCTCTGCCCTTTCACCTGCTTACCCACTGATGTGAGATTCTTGACCTTTCTCCTTGGGTTCAGTTCAGTTCAGTTAAGTCGCTCAGTCGTGTCCAACTCTTTGCAACCCCATGGACAAAAGCATGCCAGGCCTCCCTGTCCATCATCAACTCCTGGAGTTTACTCAAACTCATGTTCATTGAGTTGGTGATGCCATCCAGCCATCTCATCCACTGTTGTCCCCTTCTCCTCCTGCCTTCAATCTTTCCCAGCATCAGGGTCTTTTCAAATGAGTCAGCTCTTCACATCAGGTGGCCAAAGTATTGGAGTTTCAGCTTCAGTATCAGTCCTTCCAAAGAATATTCAGGACTGGTTTTTTTTAGAATGGACTGGTTGGATCTCCTTGCAGTCCAAGGGACTCTCAAGAGTCTTCTCCAATACCACAGTTAAAAAGCATCATTTCTTCAGCGGTCAGCTTTCTTTATTGTCCAACTCTCACATCCATACATGACCACTGGAAAAACCACAGCCGTTAGACAGACGTTTGTTGGCAAAGTAACGTCTCTGTTCTTTAATATTCTCTCTAGGTTGGTCATAACTTTTTTTCTAAGGAGTAAGCGTCTTTTAATTTCATGGCTTGCAGTCACCATCTGTGATGATTTTGGAGCTCCCCAAAATAAAGTCTGACACTGTTTCCACTGTTTCCCCATCTATTTCCCATGAAGTGATGGGACCAGATGACATTGTCTTCATTTTCTGAATGTTGAGCTTTAAGCCAACTTTTTCACTCTCCTCTTTCACTTTCATCAAGAGGCTTTTTAGTTCCTCTTCACTTTCTGCCATAAGGGTGGTGTCATCTGCATATCTGAGGTTATTGATATTTCTCCTGGCAATCTCGATTCTAGCTTGTGCTTCATCCAGTCCAGTGTTTCTCATGATATACTCTGCATAGAAGTTAAATAAGCAGAGTGACAATATACAGCCTTAACATACTCCCTTTCCTATTTGGAACCAATCTGTTGTTCCATGTTGAGTTCTAACTATTGCTTCCTGACCTGCGTACAGATTTCTTAGGAGGCAGGTCAGGTAGTCTGGTATTCCCATCTCTTTCAGAATTTTCCACAGTTTATTGTGATCCACATAGTCAAAGGCTTTGGCATAGTCAATAAAGGAGAAATAG
>SJYW01035031.1:817181-837886 GCA_006410735.1 Raphicerus campestris
CTCCTCTTTCACTTTCATCAAGAGGCTTTTTAGTTCCTCTTCACTTTCTGCCATAAGGGTGGTGTCATCTGCATATCTGAGGTTATTGATATTTCTCCTGGCAATCTCGATTCTAGCTTGTGCTTCATCCAGTCCAGTGTTTCTCATGATATACTCTGCATAGAAGTTAAATAAGCAGAGTGACAATATACAGCCTTAACATACTCCCTTTCCTATTTGGAACCAATCTGTTGTTCCATGTCGAGTTCTAACTATTGCTTCCTGACCTGCGTACAGATTTCTTAGGAGGCAGGTCAGGTAGTCTGGTATTCCCATCTCTTTCAGAATTTTCCACAGTTTATTGTGATCCACATAGTCAAAGGCTTTGGCATAGTCAATAAAGGAGAAATAGGTGTTTTTCTGGAACTCTCTTGCTTTTTCAGAGATCCAGCAGATGTTGGCAATTTGACCTCTGATTCCTCTGCCTTTTCTAAAACCAGCTTGAACATCAGGAAGTTCACAATTCACATATTGTTGAAGCCTGGCTTGGAGAATTTTGAACATTACTAGTATGTGAAATGAATACAATTGTGCAGTAGTTTGAGCATTCTTTGACATTACCTTTCTTTGAGATTGGAATGGTAGAAATGATAGGAATTTGATTTAGGTCAAAAGTATACCCAGTTCAATCTCAGGGTAAAAGACTTTTCCCTGAGTCATTTTTTGAAGGACTCTGGACCATGAGATAAATGATCAACAACTTTAGAATTCAAATATGTCTAACCTTGAATTATTATCCAAGTCAGAAAATGTGACTTGGTTTTGCAATTTAATTTTTAACTGCATCTTCAAATGATCATGAGTTCTTTGTCCTGAATTTGACTTCGTAGAAATAGATGTACGTAGTCTCTGGGGAAAAAAAAATCCAACTTAGCTTCATTTCTATAAGCAATTTTTAAACACTTGAATATAGATTGAAATATTTCTTTGGCTTATACTATGATATCCACCTATTAAAATATTTATATGTTTTTATTTTGAAAATGGTTAGTTTTCAAATTGCTTTCTTTTAGTCACTTAGAATTATTAGAGAGGATAGGGCACACATTTCTCCTTTGGTAACTTTTAAAATTATCCTCTGAGCTGTTTTCATAGGACTGTCAACAGCTGTCACTGATAATTAGACACATGACAACTCAGCAAGATGTTGGCTTTCATTCAGGGTAAAGTTTCTGGGCAACTGCTCCAGTGTACAATCCTACTGTGATCATAGAAAGCCTATTGTTTCTAGTCTGGAAAGCCAGGATGGGTCCTAGCAGAGGAAGCACCTCTCTTGTGCACACTCTGCCCCAAATGTAACAATGCCCAGCAGTGATTCAGGAGATTCTAGGGCAGCTGTCAAGCAATCACATCAGATGAATCTGAATCCTGAAATGAAAGTCTTGACTAAATGATAATGGTCATTCTCTAGATCTGGAGCTTGACACTTTTTCATATACATTCTAAACCATGAACCCAATGATGTCTCATGTCTGCTCAAAAACTTAAGCTCCTACCATGGTACTGGCAAATCCTTTTTTCTCCAAGTTCAAGTCAAACTCCTATTTGGCCTCATCACCTCTATAACAAATGCAGTCAATCTGGTCATTGAACTAATATTGGAAAACCATCTTTATTATTCTGAATTCTATCAGCTGAATAGAATGGTATATCTTTTGTTATCTATACAACACATTCAATTATGTGCTAGATTGTGTGTGTGTGTGTGTGTGTGTGTGTGTGTGTGTGTGTGTGCTCAGTTGTGTGCAACTCTTTAAAACCCCATGGACTGTAGCCCACCAGGTTGCTCTGTCCATAGGATTTTCCCAGCAAGAATACTGGAGCAGGTTTTCATTTCCTCCTCTAGAGGATCTTGCTGAACCAGGGATTGAACCTGCATCTCTTGCATCTCCTGCATTGCAGGAAGATTCTTTACCACTGAACCATCCAGGAAGCTCATGTGCTAGATTGCCATACTGCAAATACTCCTTCTTTTGTCCTTAGATGTGGCTTTCTTTCTTCCAAGGAGTAAGCACCTTTTAATTTCATGGCTGCAATCACCATCTGCAGTGATTTTGGAGCCCAAAAATATAAAGTCTGACACTGTTTCCACTGTTTCCTCATCTATTTCCCATNAAAATAAGGAAACTCTAAAAAAGGTCAAATGATCTTTTTTAATCTTGAAAAGAATTTCTCTGGTGTGTGATACTGTGATACATAAAAGACAATCTTATGTCTTTAGTTTTCTTCTCTTCCATTTAAACCTTCATCTCATTTGAAAATGTCTTTGTTGCCTTCTTCCAATTTTCACTCTATGGTCCAAATTATCTCATTGTCTCCTCTAAAAGTTACCACATTGCGTCCCTTCACAATCATTCTATTTACATTATAGATTTTCCAATTCTATCTGCTCTCTCCTATGATCTTTAGCTAATCTAATTTAATCTCCTTGTCATTTCCTGGCTATTAATCTCCTGGAAATAGTTAGATAAGTAAATATCTATTTTGCCTGATGGAAATAACCCTAGTGTAAATAATTTTAAAATGACCCNTTTCCAATTCTATCTGCTCTCTCCTATGATCTTTAGCTAATCTAATTTAATCTCCTTGTCATTTCCTGGCTATTAATCTCCTGGAAATAGTTAGATAAGTAAATATCTATTTTGCCTGATGGAAATAACCCTAGTGTAAATAATTTTAAAATGACCCATTTAATTGTAGCATGTGAGTTTTAATAGAATGTAACCATATAAATAAACATCCATATTTCTCAATGTATAAAAACAATAAAAATGTTAATTCTGTGGATTACAGCCTTAAAATTATATCCTGTGCTGAGCTATATAACATATGACTATGGATATAGTAGATATTTTCTGCACCTATAATAACCCCCATGAAGGTACTTATCAGTGATTGTTTTCTCATAGATTTTTATTTTTCTAGTTCTTTCCAAAAAGGAAAATTCAAAGGCAACAGGATTGATGTTTCAGGTTTTCCCAGCAGTTGTAAACCTTGGGTGTGTGTTACAAATACTGGGGAGTGTCTAAAAACTAGTGATATCTGGGTTCTACCCCAGACCAATTCATTCAGAATCTCTGGAGTAGATCCCATTCACCTGGATGTTTTAGAGATTCCCCAGGGAAATCGAACATGCAACCAAAATTGAGAACTGCCAAGTCTGTGGCTAAGAAAAACAATAAGTAAAAAAATACTGAAAAGGTAATGCAAGGTACTACATTTAAGTTTGCAACTATATCCTCAGAGACGGGTGAGAGTCCTTTCTTTGGCCCAGTGCTGGATTTCTGCTTGTCCAAATGTGAGGTAAAAAACCAGGCCAAACATGTTGACAGCAGCAGCTAGGAAAAATACATTCCTCCAACCAGACACAGAATCCTGGAGGCAAAACAAACAAACAAACAAAAAACCACCAAAAATCAGAATTATCAGTCTCAGAGTTGCTTCTCCATCAGTTCTAGAAAGCCTCCGTTTTGTATATTGCAACACTGATCATAAGAATCTAGGGAATGATATCAATAACCACTTAACACCTTGAATTATCAAAGAAAGTTTGGTGAAACTGTTGGAAACAAGAGGATGCTAAAAAGCACACTGGGTTCTGACTTGGAATGAATTTTTCTTTAAGCGCCCTCAAATCAACCTATACTAATATTTTTCTAGAAATCTGGATCTAGAGTCTTGAAAATATTGTATTACTCATTTAAATTATGCCTAAGATAACAGCTTGAAGATTGTCACTCTTCTGTTTTTGGCTGTTGACATCAATCGCAATAACACCCTGAATGGATACCTCAATATGATGTGAGTCATATTTGGTCTGACTGTATGAGTCTCCTCTTGAAACCCTTGTAAGTCATAGTTTTTTTTCTGGCATTATAGTCACAGTGGATTCCTAGCAATTTGGTAAAAAAGTAACCTGAATTTAGGTAACCTAGAGATGTATTAAAATGATTTTTTAATTTTTGTTTTTGGTAAGCTGACTCATGCCTGTCCTGCCATCCCAGCCTGGTTCTGCCTTTCCATCTTCCCTACCAGCCCACACTTGGTACTGAGCAAGCCTCATGGGACATCCTCTCTGCTTTGTCTCAGCCTTTCATTTAACCGGTGATTTAAACTCTCTTTAAGCTGCTCTTGGGACCCTTTGAGTTTCTGTTTCATAATTTTTTTAGAAATTTGGATTAATATGAACAGATTTTTCATAACTTTCCCCTTTCGCTCCTGTGACTTCATCTCTTATCCTTGACATGTATCATTCACTCTAGTCATAAGAGCTGTTTCATTCTTTTTTTCCTCTAGGAAGTCACATGTGCTATTTTTTCTGTCCGAACTGCTCATTTTTATCAATCTAATAGCTATTCATTTTTTAGAAATTCAGCTTATACTTTTCTTTCCCTGAGAAATCTGACTTACCAGTGTCTGACTTAGAGTCCCCTACAAACAGAATAATTGTGCTGATATTGATTTTGATTTTCCCCATCAGATCACATAGTCCTTGAGAACCGGGGCCCAGCTGTGAATCCCCAGTGCCTAAAACAATACCTGCCACTTGCAGATGTTCAATAAACTGGCCCAACCTGACTGATAAGAAATCCGGTGGCAGTGGAAGAGATGATTCCTGCAATGAGCCCAAATCCTCTTGAGATTCCCATGAGGAAACTTGCATATCTGTGGAGAGATGATTTTATAGATTATTTTATATAGAAAGCTGCCTATGTCTTTTCAGTAACTCAACATTAATGCAGTTCAGCTCTAATAGCAAAGTCATTTAGACTACTGCAGATTTTTTGTTCACTTCAACACAGCTCAGGCAATATCAGTTTGCAAATCCTGAAATCACTTATCTTTACCAACTCAACATCCAACTTTTTGGGACCCCATGGACTGTAACCCACCAGGCTCCTCTGTCCATGGGATTTCCCACACAAGAATACTACAGTGGGTTGCCATTTCCTACTCCAGGGGATCTTCCCAACCCAGGGATTGAACCCAAGTCTCCTTGTCTCCTGCATTGGCACGCGAATTCTTTACCACTGTACTACCTGGGAAGCCACACCACCAGCTCAACAACTAGGAAGCAATTCTATCTCCCAGAAGCCCAGGTTCCCACCCTAGTATCTTAGTATGGCAGGCAGATAGGGCAGTGGATGAGACAATAGACTCTGGAGAGATGGCTTGGGTCCAAATCCTGACTTTGCCTTTGCATGACCTCAGGCATGTCACTTAACTTTCTTGTGCCTCTATCATCTCTCTTATAAAGTGAAGATTCCAATAAGGCATGTAATTGTGTGGATCAGATGTGCTGATATATGAGAGTGAAAGTGAAAGTCACTCAGTTGTGTCAGAGTCTTTACAACCCCATGGACTATACAGTCCATGGAATTCTCCAGGCCAGAATACTGGAGTGAGTAGCCTTTCCCTTCTCCAGGGTATCTTCTCAACCTAGGGATCAAATGCAGGTCTCCCACATTGCGGATGGATTCTTTACCAGCTGAGCCACAAGGGAAGTCCAAGAATACTGGAGTGGGTAGCCTATCCCTTCTCCAGCAGATCTTCCCAACCCAGGAATTGAACAGGGGTCTCCTGCATTGCAGGCAGATTCTTTACCAACTGAGCTATCAAGGGGGTTGATGTGTTAGAAGGGTCTGGCTCATAGCAAGCACATATAGTAGCTAATATCATGAACACTATGGAAGCTTTTCCAAAACACATATGCATGGGTCCTTTCCTAGAACACACAGTCTCAAGTGGGGAAGCTAGGGAAGTTTTTCACCTAAATGTTATCAGCCAAGATTGGGCACCATTGTTCTAAAAATGCCTTAAGTCATGGCTACATACTGACATTTCTGGCTGTTTGTTAGTACTCTGCCATCAATTTGTGCATGTCAACAACAAGAAGGAGCTACAAAAAGACCAAGTCTAAACCTCCAGAAAGGCCTGGGGAAGGGGACAAACAGGTAATGATCTTACCGAGGGGCAACATCTAAGGTGTTGATGATGAATCCAGAATCACACAGGTTACTGGTCCCAGGAATAAGTATCAGCAAAATAATGGTTGTTGTGTAACTGGAAGCCACAAAAGGGAGGGCCACAGCACATAGTGATGGAAGGAGGAGCCCTGAGCAATGGGGACACACTGTCAGGAACCTCTGACCATGTGTGGAAAAGGGATTTGTTAACTGAGTTTTGCCTAGACTTACCTAAGGATGAAAAGAGTTTTCGGACAGTGATTAATCTAAGAAGATTCCTGGACAGGAGGAAATCTGCCAACTGACCTCCAAGAATTGTACAACTTGCAGCAGCAATAAAAGGCAGGGAGGACAGAACCCCACTCTGAAGGAAGGAAATGTATAGAGTGAGTAGTTATAAGGGTACATATGTCACCAGATTTTATTAGTGACACAGACAAACCATTAGCCCACCCTCCTGACACTCTGAGTTGTTTTAAAGAAATTGGCATCATTTTCTATAAGAACACTGTCTCAGGAATGATGGCCAGCACTTGCATTATACTGGTCTCCAGAGAAGAGCACAATTCATTTCTAAAGGAAATTGAAGCATCAGCTAGCATGGCAATGTTGCATGGTGGTTAAGAACACAGATACTGCAGTAGCTCAATCACTGAGTGATTGTGTAATCCAGGGAAGTCTTCTCTCTCTGTCTCATTTATACACCTGTGCAGTATCATTACAAAACCTCTCAATCATTGTGAGGGTTAAAAGAGTGATTATATGCAAAGCCAAAATGTAGTAGGCAGCAGAGAACTATTTCTCCTCTTACCATTAATATGTTCATAAAAGTACAGGAAGCATACTCACATCTCTGATGTTGACACGGAGCACAGAACTGATATACGTTGGTAGGTATGTTATGATTATGGTGCATAACCAGAAATGGCTGAAAAACCCCGTGAAAATGGCCCAAAGTGGTAGGCATCTGACCATAGACTTTATGGGGACAGATCGTCTAGGTGAACTGGACTGAAAGAAAACATCTAATCAACATGGGTATTAGAACAGGTCAGAGGGTGCCTTTCCTGAGAGCCCCACACCCTATCCTAGAGGTCTCTGCATGGTCCACAAGTGAAGGGTTGCACGGTACCTGTTGAGCCAGTGAAGACACGATGTGTTCCTTTTCCTTGATGCTTATGCATGGGTGATGCAAGGGGTCATCGTAAATCACTGTGAACCACAGGAGACAGCAGACACAGCCAATGCTACCTGGGAAGCCGGGACCCAGTTAGTTTTCAGGTAGATTTGTGAGCTGGGGGAAGGGAGTTTCCTCTGAAGTAGCATATCTCCCCCCCAAACACACTTGTTAATTCATGGTTATTTCACTGTAAGGACCTCAATTTTACCATTTTCCATTTCAAACCATCTACAAATCTCCTTTAGAATGCCATTTGACAATGTCAGAGCCCTCTGGAGAAAGCAGGAGCATGACATACCTTTGCATAGCTGATTAATTACTCTTCAGACTCCAACGGATGCATAAAATTGGTGTGGCAAGGAAGAGTTTCCAACACATTTGCAAAAGATAGTGTTATCATATTCAAATGATATATCCATTATGGATTTTGAGAAAAATATTCCTTAACAGTACCTGATTAACATACGTGGACCAAAATGACTTGGGAGTAACATCATTAATGAGAAAGTCATCCTAGCCAGAACCATATTGCTGCTGCTACTGCTGCTAAGCCGCTTCAATCTTGTCCAACTCTGTGCGACCCCATAGACATCAGCCCACCAGGCTCTCCTGCCCCTGGGATTCTCCAGGCAAGAACACTGAAGTGGGTTGCCATTTCCTTCTCCAATTCATGAAAGTGAAAGGGAAGTCGCTCAGTTGTGTCTGACTTTTAGCGACCCCATGGCCCCAGCCTACCAGGCTCCTCCATCCATGGTATTGTCCAGGCAAGAGTACTGCAGTGGGTTGCCATTGCCTTCTCTGAGAACCATATTGAATGATACCAATTAGTTAAAACAAAAAGTTAGAAACTTGGTCTCATTGCTGAGATTTGTCACTTGAAAAGATTCTATTTTAAAGACTCTGTGGATTAATGTTCTTTAAATTCCCTCTAATTACTGGATTTATCCATTATTTTATTTGTAAAGCTATAGGTTAGGCACTGTGATAGTACCAAAGTGATGAAAAAATTACGGAATAGATTTCTTGCCTCAATCATCTCACAGACTAGTGGAGAGGAAAAAGGGGAAATAAATAATTACATGCCAACAAAGCCTAGAAAAGAAATTATCAGTAACCATCACAGAGGACAGAAAGAATCTGATGGGATAAGACTTGGAAACCCTCATATGGAAGGGGACATTTAATCTGAACTTTGCAAGATTCACCTGGTAGAGAATAGGTTAAGGGTACCTTGGTAGAAATAATAATTATAGAAAAATATGAAGACAAATTGAAAATGCGCGTTATCAGCTTTGACATCTTAACCACATACAGCAATTAAATGTGGCATTTCAGATGTGGTGGCAGAGATTCTAAGAAGCCTGGGGTGAGTGTGTTAAGGTTGCACTCTTGATTTCTCAGAAGTCAGCACCATAAAGATGCATTTTCTCTCAAATGGGAAGAATATGGGTCATGGGTAATGTAAGCATGAAAACAAATGCCTGGGAAGTGGAGAGTTAGGATTTAAGAGAAAGTGACTCACCAAAAATGTAGAAGATAAAAGGCCAGCCCAAGGCCTGGGAGATTAGTCCCCCCACACAGAGAATGATGAAGGACCCAAATGATGCCCCTGAAGAGAAGAGGGATTAAAAAAAAAAANCCTGAGAAATCTGACTTACCAGTGTCTGACTTAGAGTCCCCTACAAACAGAATAATTGTGCTGATATTGATTTTGATTTTCCCCATCAGATCACATAGTCCTTGAGAACCGGGGCCCAGCTGTGAATCCCCAGTGCCTAAAACAATACCTGCCACTTGCAGATGTTCAATAAACTGGCCCAACCTGACTGATAAGAAATCCGGTGGCAGTGGAAGAGATGATTCCTGCAATGAGCCCAAATCCTCTTGAGATTCCCATGAGGAAACTTGCATATCTGTGGAGAGATGATTTTATAGATTATTTTATATAGAAAGCTGCCTATGTCTTTTCAGTAACTCAACATTAATGCAGTTCAGCTCTAATAGCAAAGTCATTTAGACTACTGCAGATTTTTTGTTCACTTCAACACAGCTCAGCCAATATCAGTTTGCAAATCCTGAAATCACTTATCTTTACCAACTCAACATCCAACTTTTTGGGACCCCATGGACTGTAATCCACCAGGCTCCTCTGTCCATGGGATTTCCCACACAAGAATACTACAGTGGGTTGCCATTTCCTACTCCAGGGGATCTTCCCAACCCAGGGATTGAACCCGAGTCTCCTTGTCTCCTGCATTGGCACGCGAATTCTTTACCACTGTACTACCTGGGAAGCCACACCACCAGCTCAACAACTAGGAAGCAATTCTATCTCCCAGAAGCCCAGGTTCCCACCCTAGTATCTTAGTATGGCAGGCAGATAGGGCAGTGGATGAGACAATAGACTCTGGAGAGATGGCTTGGGTCCAAATCCTGACTTTGCCTTTGCATGACCTCAGGCATGTCACTTAACTTTCTTGTGCCTCTATCATCTCTCTTATAAAGTGAAGATTCCAATAAGGCATGTAATTGTGTGGATCAGATGTGCTGATATATGAGAGTGAAAGTGAAAGTCACTCAGTTGTGTCAGAGTCTTTACAACCCCATGGACTATACAGTCCATGGAATTCTCCAGGCCAGAATACTGGAGTGAGTAGCCTTTCCCTTCTCCAGGGTATCTTCTCAACCTAGGGATCAAATGCAGGTCTCCCACATTGCGGATGGATTCTTTACCAGCTGAGCCACAAGGGAAGTCCAAGAATACTGGAGTGGGTAGCCTATCCCTTCTCCAGCAGATCTTCCCAACCCAGGAATTGAACAGGGGTCTCCTGCATTGCAGGCAGATTCTTTACCAACTGAGCTATCAAGGGGGTTGATGTGTTAGAAGGGTCTGGCTCATAGCAAGCACATATAGTAGCTAATATCATGAACACTATGGAAGCTTTTCCAAAACACATATGCATGGGTCCTTTCCTAGAACACACAGTCTCAAGTGGGGAAGCTAGGGAAGTTTTTCACCTAAATGTTATCAGCCAAGATTGGGCACCATTGTTCTAAAAATGCCTTAAGTCATGGCTACATACTGACATTTCTGGCTGTTTGTTAGTACTCTGCCATCAATTTGTGCATGTCAACAACAAGAAGGAGCTACAAAAAGACCAAGTCTAAACCTCCAGAAAGGCCTGGGGAAGGGGACAAACAGGTAATGATCTTACCGAGGGGCAACATCTAAGGTGTTGATGATGAATCCAGAATCACACAGGTTACTGGTCCCAGGAATAAGTATCAGCAAAATAATGGTGGTTGTGTAACTGGAAGCCACAAAAGGGAGGGCCACAGCACATAGTGATGGAAGGAGGAGCCCTGAGCAATGGGGACACACTGTCAGGAACCTCTGACCATGTGTGGAAAAGGGATTTGTTAACTGAGTTTTGCCTAGACTTACCTAAGGATGAAAAGAGTTTTCGGACAGTGATTAATCTAAGAAGATTCCTGGACAGGAGGAAATCTGCCAACTGACCTCCAAGAATTGTACAACTTGCAGCAGCAATAAAAGGCAGGGAGGACAGAACCCCACTCTGAAGGAAGGAAATGTATAGAGTGAGTAGTTATAAGGGTACATATGTCACCAGATTTTATTAGTGACACAGACAAACCATTAGCCCACCCTCCTGACACTCTGAGTTGTTTTAAAGAAATTGGCATCATTTTCTATAAGAAGAACACTGTCTCAGGTATGACGGCCAGCACTTGCATTATACTGGTCTCCAGAGAAGAGCACAATTCATTTCTAAAGGAAATTGAAGCATCAGCTAGCATGGCAATGTTGCATGGTGGTTAAGAACACAGATACTGCAGTAGCTCAATCACTGAGTGATTGTGTAATCCAGGGAAGTCTTCTCTCTCTGTCTCATTTATACACCTGTGCAGTATCATTACAAAACCTCTCAATCATTGTGAGGGTTAAAAGAGTGATTATATGCAAAGCCAAAATGTAGTAGGCAGCAGAGAACTATTTCTCCTCTTACCATTAATATGTTCATAAAAGTACAGGAAGCATACTCACGTCTCTGATGTTGACACGGAGCACAGAACTGATATACGTTGGTAGGTATGTTATGATTATGGTGCATAACCAGAAATGGCTGAAAAACCCCGTGAAAATGGCCCAAAGTGGTAGGCATCTGACCATAGACTTTATGGGGACAGATCGTCTAGGTGAACTGGACTGAAAGAAAACATCTAATCAACATGGGTATTAGAACAGGTCAGAGGGTGCCTTTCCTGAGAGCCCCACACCCTATCCTAGAGGTCTCTGCATGGTCCACAAGTGAAGGGTTGCACGGTACCTGTTGAGCCAGTGAAGACACGATGTGTTCCTTTTCCTTGATGCTTATGCATGGGTGATGCAAGGGGTCATCGTAAATCACTGTGAACCACAGGAGACAGCAGACACAGCCAATGCTACCTGGGAAGCCGGGACCCAGTTAGTTTTCAGGTAGATTTGTGAGCTGGGGGAAGGGAGTTTCCTCTGAAGTAGCATATCTCCCCCCAAAACACACTTGTTAATTCATGGTTATTTCACTGTAAGGACCTAAATTTTACCATTTTCCATTTCAAACATCTACAAATCTCCTTTAGAATGCCATTTGACAATGTCAGAGCCCTCTGGAGAAAGCAGGAGCATGACATACCTTTGCATAGCTGATTAATTACTCTTCAGACTCCAACGGATGCATAAAATTGGTGTGGCAAGGAAGAGTTTCCAACACATTTGCAAAAGATAGTGTTATCATATTCAAATGATATATCCATTATGGATTTTGAGAAAAATATTCCTTAACAGTACCTGATTAACATACGTGGACCAAAATGACTTGGGAGTAACATCATTAATGAGAAAGTCATCCTAGCCAGAACCATATTGCTGCTGCTACTGCTGCTAAGCCGCTTCAATCTTGTCCAACTCTGTGCGACCCCATAGACATCAGCCCACCAGGCTCTCCTGCCCCTGGGATTCTCCAGGCAAGAACACTGAAGTGGGTTGCCATTTCCTTCTCCAATTCATGAAAGTGAAAGGGAAGTCGCTCAGTTGTGTCCGACTTTTAGCGACCCCATGGCCCCAGCCTACCAGGCTCCTCCATCCATGGTATTGTCCAGGCAAGAGTACTGCAGTGGGTTGCCATTGCCTTCTCTGAGAACCATATTGAATGATACCAATTAGTTAAAACAAAAAGTTAGAAACTTGGTCTCATTGCTGAGATTTGTCACTTGAAAAGATTCTATTTTAAAGACTCTGTGGATTAATGTTCTTTAAATTCCCTCTAATTACTGGATTTATCCATTATTTTATTTGTAAAGCTATAGGTTAGGCACTGTGATAGTACCAAAGTGATGAAAAAATTACGGAATAGATTTCTTGCCTCAATCATCTCACAGACTAGTGGAGAGGAAAAAGGGGAAATAAATAATTACATGCCAACAAAGCCTAGAAAAGAAATTATCAGTAACCATCACAGAGGACAGAAAGAATCTGATGGGATAAGACTTGGAAACCCTCATATGGAAGGGGACATTTAATCTGAACTCTGTAAGATTCACCTGGTAGAGAATAGGTTAAGGGTACCTTGGTAGAAATAACAATTATAGCAAAATATGAAGACAAATTGAAAATGCGCGTTATCAGCTTTGACATCTTAACCACATACAGCAATTAAATGTGGCATTTCAGATGTGGTGGCAGAGATTCTAAGAAGCCTGGGGTGAGTGTGTTAAGGTTGCACTCTTGATTTCTCAGAAGTCAGCACCATAAAGATGCATTTTCTCTCAAATGGGAAGAATATGGGTCATGGGTAATGTAAGCATGAAAACAAATGCCTGGGAAGTGGAGAGTTAGGATTTAAGAGAAAGTGACTCACCAAAAATGTAGAAGATAAAAGGCCAGCCCAAGGCCTGGGAGATTAGTCCCCCCACACAGAGAATGATGAAGGACCCAAATGATGCCCCTGAAGAGAAGAGGGATTAAAAAAAAAAACAAACTGAGGAAAATAGCAATGGTTGAATGACTTCCCTAGATGTTATCCCAACAATGAGGTGGCAGATTTAGAATTACTGGATAATGAGAGACTTTATTCCAGCTCACAGATCTCCCCCAGTAAAGTCATGGAAAATAATTAGAATTAATAAATCATAGTGATATGCCAACTGAAGCTTCAGTGGCTACTTTAATACCAACGTGACCAAATCCAAATCCCATTTGTCATAGAAACTCTCTGTAAACATAGCCCACAATATTTATTTATAATTAGAGTTACATTCTGGCAGGGGCAATATGAGATTGGCAACAGAAAAGAAACGTCTTACAAAAACTAATTAAAATCTCCTTGACCTCAAGGAGATTTCAGCCCAGTGAATATGAACAAAATTCACTATTAAAGTGTAATACACTGTAGACCTTCGAGTCTGAACATATTTTTCAGAGACTCACAATAAGAAATGTATTTTGCATGGCAACACAGTATATACACAAATACAAACACACACACTTCAAACAGAAGTTTCATGAGTCAATACTTAGCCTTACTGTGTGAAATTCACTCCAAAATTTTCTACTTTATTCTATTCATTTTTATTTTAAAACACTGGTTTTGACCTACTAAATTGATTTTATGACCCCTTTAATGGGTCCCAATATGAAAATTTGGGGAAAAATGTGAAATATAAATATGATAGTAAAACTGTACTTTTCTATGAAAGTATAAGGAGAAATGAGGAGACATGAGGAGAAAATTAAAAGTGATGATAAAATCAACAAATTGTTTACACACCCTAAGCAGTAGGGTGGGTGGAATTTTTGTAGAAAAAGAGAGACTTTAAGTACACTTAGTATGTAGTGTGACCTGAGCCTTGCTTACAGGGGAATATTGAGTGAGAAGGCAGGAGGAGGCCATATGGTAAAGCATCTTTCAGTTCAGTTCAGTCGCTCAGTCGTGTCCGACTCTTTGCAACCCCATGAACTGCAGCACTTTATACCCGTGTTATAACATCTTTATCTGTAAGATGGAGGAATACATTGAAGATTCCCAGGCAAATTAGCAAAAATGCCCCCCTATGCTTTAAGGAGACAATTTGCCTTGATGGAAAGGGAGAAAGATCAACTGGGAATATTCACAGTTAGAAGACATGATAACTACACTGGAAGGAGCCTGGATACAGGAGGGTTGTTTTGTAGTAAAAATCTGCAGGATGCAGCCACGCATTGGACTGGGAGTGAGAGGCTTTATGACTCTCAGTTCTGTTCTTCAAGTATAAGGCAAAGAGCAATGATGAAGTTAGTCCTTAGAATGATTACACACTCAGAAGGGCACTGTAGTGTGTTGATCCAGAGTGTGCACTCTGGGACCAAACTGCTAGGGCTTAAACCTCAATTCTACCACCTGCTGGCTATTTGCCTCTGGGCAATTTAATTCATCTTTGCATACTTTAATTCCCTGCTGTGTAAAATGAGAGTTTAAAATAGTCATCACTGGGTTGTTGTAACTATTAGCTTAGAAGAGTAAAGAGCTCAGAAAACTGCACTCTTTAAACTCTATTTTCAAGTGTGATTTATGCCTTTACCACTGATAGTCTTAATTCTCATTTTATATCTTTGGTAACATGGTGTTTATACAGTTACTTGATTTTTTCCACTTACGCACACTCTTAAAGTTCTAAACTTTCCCTACAATGTTTTTCTGACNTTAATACCAACGTGACCAAATCCAAATCCCATTTGTCATAGAAACTCTCTGTAAACATAGCCCACAATATTTATTTATAATTAGAGTTACATTCTGGCAGGGGCAATATGAGATTGGCAACAGAAAAGAAACGTCTTACAAAAACTAATTAAAATCTCCTTGACCTCAAGGAGATTTCAGCCCAGTGAATATGAACAAAATTCACTATTAAAGTGTAATACACTGTAGACCTTCGAGTCTGAACATATTTTTCAGAGACTCACAATAAGAAATGTATTTTGCATGGCAACACAGTATATACACAAATACAAACACACACACTTCAAACAGAAGTTTCATGAGTCAATACTTAGCCTTACTGTGTGAAATTCACTCCAAAATTTTCTACTTTATTCTATTCATTTTTATTTTAAAACACTGGTTTTGACCTACTAAATTGATTTTATGACCCCTTTAATGGGTCCCAATATGAAAATTTGGGGAAAAATGTGAAATATAAATATGATAGTAAAACTGTACTTTTCTATGAAAGTATAAGGAGAAATGAGGAGACATGAGGAGAAAATTAAAAGTGATGATAAAATCAACAAATTGTTTACACACCCTAAGCAGTAGGGTGGGTGGAATTTTTGTAGAAAAAGAGAGACTTTAAGTACACTTAGTATGTAGTGTGACCTGAGCCTTGCTTACAGGGGAATATTGAGTGAGAAGGCAGGAGGAGGCCATATGGTAAAGCATCTTTCAGTTCAGTTCAGTCGCTCAGTCGTGTCCGACTCTTTGCAACCCCATGAACTGCAGCACTTTATACCCGTGTTATAACATCTTTATCTGTAAGATGGAGGAATACATTGAAGATTCCCAGGCAAATTAGCAAAAATGCCCCCCTATGCTTTAAGGAGACAATTTGCCTTGATGGAAAGGGAGAAAGATCAACTGGGAATATTCACAGTTAGAAGACATGATAACTACACTGGAAGGAGCCAGGATACAGGAGGGTTGTTTTGTAGTAAAAATCTGCAGGATGCAGCCACGCATTGGACTGGGAGTGAGAGGCTTTATGACTCTCAGTTCTGTTCTTCAAGTATAAGGCAAAGAGCAATGATGAAGTTAGTCCTTAGAATGATTACACACTCAGAAGGGCACTGTAGTGTGTTGATCCAGAGTGTGCACTCTGGGACCAAACTGCTAGGGCTTAAACCTCAATTCTACCACCTGCTGGCTATTTGCCTCTGGGCAATTTAATTCATCTTTGCATACTTTAATTCCCTGCTGTGTAAAATGAGAGTTTAAAATAGTCATCACTGGGTTGTTGTAACTATTAGCTTAGAAGAGTAAAGAGCTCAGAAAACTGCACTCTTTAAACTCTATTTTCAAGTGTGATTTATGCCTTTACCACTGATAGTCTTAATTCTCATTTTATATCTTTGGTAACATGGTGTTTATACAGTTACTTGATTTTTTCCACTTACGCACACTCTTAAAGTTCTAACCTTTCCCTACAATGTTTTTCTGACTGCCCTCACAATGCTCACAGTGGTCTTTTCTGTCTGAAGTCTTTGTGACTTTATAGCACAGGTATATTTATTTGTTGTGTGACTGTCTTACATTGTTGAATTTTTTTTAAAGCACTTTTCTCCCTGTCCCACAAACCAACCTAGGCATAGAAGGAAAGATGTGGTACGGTGAAGCAGATTACAAAGTTGTGATCCATACATGCATCCTTACCTGATCCCGCAATGCTGGTGAGCTTGCTTCGTTCAAGTGGAGGAGCCCATTTTGCCCAAATTGTAAACTGACCTGTCCATGCCATACCCTGAAATGACAATTAGTAAGACTCGATCTCCAGTAGAATTCAGGAACCTGTATCCCACACAGAATGAGAAAGTAACTGGTTACCTGAGCCATGCCCTGGACTGTCCGAATCACAATAACCAGAATCACTCCAAAGTCAGCAGTCAGTGGTGTAAAGAGGGTGAGAAGGGAGGAGATCAGCAAACCAGCACCAAGCATCTGTTTTGCTCCAAATATCCCTGCTAAATAGCCGCTTGGGATCAGAGTTAGTATTATCCCGTAGTTGATGGAGCTAAAGATGATACCCTGAGTTTCTGGACTCCATTCATATACAGAGACCTGGGGTTGGGGTGAGGGGGAAGGAAAATTCTTTACTAAGAATTTATTTTATAAAAAAGCTAATTTATAGCCAGAGCTGCTTGTGCTCAGTTGTGTCTGACTCTTTGTGACTTCATGGACTGTAGCCTGCCAGTCTCCTTTGTCCATGGGATTTCCCAGGCAAGACTACTGGAGCAGTTGCCATTTTCTATTCCAGGGGATCTTCCCAACCCAGGGATCAAATTTGTGTCTCTTGTGCCTTCTGCATTGGCAGGCAGATTTTTTTTACCACTGTGCCACCTGGATTCTGGCCTGCCTATATAATATTAATTTTGGTTTTTCTCCATTTTTGCTAAACTTAAATATTCCAACTCTTCCAAACAACCCATTATATTCCTAAATTAATTCTCTTAGATGGAGACAAAATAGAGTAAATGAAGAGGAAAAGTGATAAAGAAATGATTATATAGGTAGTTGATGGAAGGTGTAAATGAAATATAGTGAAAGATCTCCTTTTAACTATTTTGGTTCTAGTAAATAATTTGGGTGACATGCTGATTCTCATTTCAAAAAATTCCAAAATACATCTTTACTGAATGCTTATCAGAATCAGTCCCTAAAATCAAATTTAAGAATCATGATCTATCCTAGCAGAACTGACTTCCTAAAATACATATTACACATTAATAAGACCACATTTCTCTTCTGATATAACCCAATAAATAATTTTTGGTAGCCACTAGGTAGATATATGGCATTGTGGTATAAACTGAAGAGCCTCAAAACATAAAATACAAAATATAAAATAACTATAAATAAAGCAAGATACATGATTCATGTTCAAATTCAAGCCTGAGGATGAAAAGCAGTAAAACAGGGACTTTGAAAAGAGCGAAGAACAATTTGGGAAGGTCCCAGTAAAGAAGAAGTACTTGAACCATTCTTTGTAGAATAACTATGATTTGTATAAAGAGAAATAGGAAAACTCATCGTCATTGAAGAAATACAGCGGAAGTGGACTTGTAGCATTTGGAATGATACACAGTGATTAGAGACTAACTGGGACTCTGACTTGCTCAGAGCAAAGACTGTTCCTGAGCCACTGATAGCAGATATGAGTGTGCTGAGAAGCGGGCCAGGTTCTGGAGAAGCGCAGCATTTCAAGAGAGGAGTCGGCAACTTGAAGGTATCCTGGATTCTTACGCACAGGAGTGTGAATGTGTAGAATGAATAATAGAAGGAAGATTCGAGGCAGAGAGGTCATTGTAAATAAGCTGGCTTCAAGGTAACAAAATCATAAAATTAGAGGATGATTTTACTGTACATTTAGAAATGTACAGTAAATGATAGTTTAAAGGAAAACATATAAATGGGGAAAAATGATTATTCTCATAGAAATATAAGATGAACAGGTGATATTTTATGTAACTCATTGGCTAATGAGGAATTGGTAAAATGATACAACTGGTTCAAAGGAGAATTCAAGGAACCACATACTTATAAGCAGGAAGTAATGCTGAAATAGATGTTACATATATGGCAAAACTGACTTATTCAACTGAAAGCCAAGTGGAGGAGAGTATCAATTGATTTTCCACAAGACAAAATTCATTTTCAGAGCTATGGGCAAGAATAATTTTATTACTGTTAATATAGAACTTAGAGTTGTAAAATGGCTCAAGGATAATAAAAGGTACAGAGAACTGCTTAGAATCAGGCAGAGAGATGTACTGAGACAGTGTCTAGTTTTTCATTGAAGATATCCAGTAATCTGTTCCTTTCTAGAAGCATCCACAACTTTTTCCAATAGTCATACTCCAAATCTTGTAATCATAATAATCTCAGTGAAAGACTAATCACAGAAGTAAGCAATATCTCAGAGAAAAATAATTCCAGAGATTTTTAGTATGTTATTGATAATTCATGTTCTGTATACCACAGAATCAAGATTTAAGTTTTCTTTTCAAACTGGATTTTCCCTCTCAACAAAGAGCCTTGTTCTTTATTGTACTTACTTCTGCTGTATTAAATTCCTTGATGGATCTGTTGGAGTGATTGAAGGTGAATGCAAGAGGTCTTTCTGTGGAGGTATTGAGTAAACCAGGCTGCTGAGTGCTATTCACCATAGCAATGATTGCAATGCTCAGACTCACACGTTGGGTTATCATGGTGAAGTTTGAGAAGTGCATGATGAGAGCCAGTCCATAGCGCAATGAACAGAATTCAGGACCTAGAGAATAACACAGATATCTGCAGTGAGTGCCTTTTTCCACTTCTCCCACTGCTAAATCTGAGAGAACTTCAGATGATATTATGAGTCTCACCATTTTTTCTCACTCAAATAACCATGACTATAACCCTCTTTTGACATAATCTTTAGTTGATTTCAAGATAATAAATCAGAGATCTTACAATCAAGTAAGGCCTTCTTCAGAGGTGTGGGTAGCACATGAAAATATAGGACAAACTGAATGAAGATATTTATGTCACAGTGTTCCAAAATAAAGTGAATGCAGAAGATAAGGAAGAGTCAGTCACAGAACCTGAGTCTCCCAGCCTCAAGTCTGGGATTTCATCCATTTTGTATATTCATTTACCATAAAGCTTGAAAGTTTATACATAGAGAGCTGCTTTGAATTAATCAAATCATATACCCAAGGATTCTCTTTTAAAATACCTGAGAGATAGTGCAGAAATGAGCACATCCACTAATTCCTCAGTGTAATTTTCACTTGGAAATATTCTTGATGTATGTCACTAAACTCTGCCTTCACATATACTCAGCTTTAAGAAAGCTAATATGGGGAACCATTTTTACTGTTTGTAGGTGATATGGCACCAGACAAGTTGTCCCATTAGAAGAGCAACACATTTTTAAAGTCTCCACATGGTGGAACAATGGACCAATATTGAAACGGTTTCTATGTGAACCCCAATGTTCACTGCAGCACTGTTTATAATAGCCAGGACATGGAAGCAACCTAGATGTCCATCAGCAGATGGATGGATAAGAAAGCTGTGGTACATATACACAATGGAGTATTACTCAGCCATTAAAAAGAATACATTTGAATCAGTTCTAATGAGCTGGATGAAACTGGAGCTGATTATACCAAGTAAGCCAGAAAGAAAAACACCAATACAGTATACTAACACATATATATAGAATTTAGAAAGATGGTAATGATAACCCTGTATGCGAGACAGCAAAAGAGACACAGATGTATAGAACAGTCTTTTGGACTCTGTGGGAGAGAAAGAGGGTGGGATGATTTGGGAGAATGGCATTGAAACATGTATAATATCATATAAGAAATGAATTGCCGGTGTAGGTTTGATGCAGGATACAGGATACTTGGGGTTGGTGCACTGGGATGACCCAGAGAGATGGAATGGGGTGGAAGGTGGGAGGGGGGTTCAGGATTGGGAACACGTGTACACCAGTGGTGGATTCATGTTGATGTATGGCAAAACCAATACAGTATTGTAAAGTAAAATAAAGTAAAATAAAATAAATAAATTTAAAAATAAATAAATTAAAAAAAATTTTTTAAAAAGAAAGATTAAAATTTTTCTCTGCATAGTTGGGGAACTGGGACTAAAGAGAAATAGAAAGAGAACTTGTGAAGAAACAGATAAAATATACTGTGAGAAAGCATTTTTTTTTTTTTT
>SJYW01035031.1:874320-905517 GCA_006410735.1 Raphicerus campestris
CTGGCATATTGAGTGCAGCACTTTCACAGCATCATCTTTTAGAATTTGAAATAGTTCATCTGAAATATCATCACCTCCACTAGCATTGTTTGTAGTGATGCTTCCTAAGGCCCACTCGACTTCACATTCCAGGATGTTTGGCTCTAGGTGAGTGATCACACCATCGTGATTATCTGGGTCATGAAGATCTTTTTTGTACAGTTCTTCTGTGTATTCTTGCCACCTCTTCTTAATATCTTCTGCTTCTGTTAGGTCCATACCATTTCTGTCCTTTACTGAGCCCATCTTTGTATGAAATATTTCCTTAATATCTCTAATGATCTTGAAGAGCTCTCTAGTCTTTCCCATTCTATTATTTCCCTCTATTTCTTTGCACTGATCACTGAGGAAGGCTTTCTTATCTCTCCTTGCTATTCTTTGGAACTCTGCATTCAGATGGGTATATCTTTCCTTTTCTCCTTTGCTTTTCAGTTCTCTTCTTTCACAGCTATTCGTAAGCCCTCCTCAGACAGCCATTTTGCTTTTTTGCGTTTCTTTTTCTTGGGGATGGTCTTGCTCCATGTCTCCTATACAGTGTCATGAACCTCCATCCATAGTTCATCAGGCACTCTATCAGATCTAGTCCCTTAAATCTATTTCTCACTTCCATTGCATAATCATAAAAGATATGATTTAGGTCATACCTGAATAGTCTAGTGGTTTTCCCTACTTTCTTCAATTTAAGTCTGAATTTGGCAATAAGGAGTTGATGATCTGAGCCACAGTCAGCTCCTGGTCTTGTTTTTGCTGACTGTATATAGTTCTGTAAAATATCAACTATTAAGAAGAAAGGAGAGGGCAAGGAGAAGGAAGATAGAAGCAAGGAAGCAAGCAAATAATAAGTTCTATCCCAGGAGATAATTTTGAAGAGGCTGAGATTGTATTGACACTACCCCTCCAGAGAGCAATTCTGAAACTGCAGCTTGAGTTCAATCTTTTTGAGGGGAGGGGGTTATAATCTAAAAACCAAGAATTTTAACTTCTAAGACAAGCTTCTCTTTCACAACTATGTTTTATGTATGCTGAGACAGGGAAGTCTTCTCATATAGCAGTCACCTAATTTGTGTGGGATCTGGGAAATTTTCATTTAACTTTAAAGTTTAAAAGTGGTCTTTTTTGAGAAATTCTACTTCGAGTTTTTATTTCCTTATCCAAACATACTGATGTATGTCACCTAAATATGGTGCTCATAAACCAAAGAAAAGACTTTCCCCTACCTTAATATGCAGTCAACCGCTGACTTTTTGTGGCTCTTCCCCTCATCCAGCCCCACTGACTCCTTTTCCACAACAAAGGCCCTTCCTATCAGGATTATTTTGGGAGTAGTATGTTCTTTTAAAAATTTTCCCAAGAAAAATTAGCACACCTTCCTCTCCACCTGGGGCCCTCCTAGTCTGCAAATGAGGTGACACCAGATGGGGAGGTCAGGAAATTCAAACCATTTTCCACTCCTCGAATTGGGAGTGCCACACTTTCAACCCCTTCTAGTGCCATCCCAGGAAGGTTAATGACCCAGGAAACTGGAACTCAGATATCAGGAATGCCAGAAAAATGGAAATGGCTTTACATTGACTGTTTCCATCACTATCTAATGAGAAATTAGAATATCTCATTTCAACCATGTGCAGAGTTTGAGTTAATACCTTATAAAAGTGTCCACGGTTTACTAAAGGAACGACAGGTGATTTTGCTTAGTTTCCCCAATAACAGAGAGAAAATCCCACTGACTTGCCTTCCTGGCAACCTACCCTGAAAAGGCAACCTGAATAAAGATGCCCTGAGGATCAGGACGCTGAAATTCCCCCAACCACTTCCTTACCCAGGAGGAAAATTCTAATCACCATCAAAAGTTTTAAGAGGTCTCGTGAAGAATGAGCATTTTCAAGCATCTGGATGCTTAGTCCATGGGAAACGGGAAGATATGCCTTTTGGAGAATGTCTCTTTAATGCCAAGAGACCTTTCGAGTAGCTAGAGGTTGTGGCNTATTCGTAAGCCCTCCTCAGACAGCCATTTTGCTTTTTTGCGTTTCTTTTTCTTGGGGATGGTCTTGCTCCATGTCTCCTATACAGTGTCATGAACCTCCATCCATAGTTCATCAGGCACTCTATCAGATCTAGTCCCTTAAATCTATTTCTCACTTCCATTGCATAATCATAAAAGATATGATTTAGGTCATACCTGAATAGTCTAGTGGTTTTCCCTACTTTCTTCAATTTAAGTCTGAATTTGGCAATAAGGAGTTGATGATCTGAGCCACAGTCAGCTCCTGGTCTTGTTTTTGCTGACTGTATATAGTTCTGTAAAATATCAACTATTAAGAAGAAAGGAGAGGGCAAGGAGAAGGAAGATAGAAGCAAGGAAGCAAGCAAATAATAAGTTCTATCCCAGGAGATAATTTTGAAGAGGCTGAGATTGTATTGACACTACCCCTCCAGAGAGCAATTCTGAAACTGCAGCTTGAGTTCAATCTTTTTGAGGGGAGGGGGTTATAATCTAAAAACCAAGAATTTTAACTTCTAAGACAAGCTTCTCTTTCACAACTATGTTTTATGTATGCTGAGACAGGGAAGTCTTCTCATATAGCAGTCACCTAATTTGTGTGGGATCTGGGAAATTTTCATTTAACTTTAAAGTTTAAAAGTGGTCTTTTTTGAGAAATTCTACTTCGAGTTTTTATTTCCTTATCCAAACATACTGATGTATGTCACCTAAATATGGTGCTCATAAACCAAAGAAAAGACTTTCCCCTACCTTAATATGCAGTCAACCGCTGACTTTTTGTGGCTCTTCCCCTCATCCAGCCCCACTGACTCCTTTTCCACAACAAAGGCCCTTCCTATCAGGATTATTTTGGGAGTAGTATGTTCTTTTAAAAATTTTCCCAAGAAAAATTAGCACACCTTCCTCTCCACCTGGGGCCCTCCTAGTCTGCAAATGAGGTGACACCAGATGGGGAGGTCAGGAAATTCAAACCATTTTCCACTCCTCGAATTGGGAGTGCCACACTTTCAACCCCTTCTAGTGCCATCCCAGGAAGGTTAATGACCCAGGAAACTGGAACTCAGATATCAGGAATGCCAGAAAAATGGAAATGGCTTTACATTGACTGTTTCCATCACTATATAATGAGAAATTAGAATGTCTCATTTCAACCATGTGCAGAGTTTGAGTTAATACCTTATAAAAGTGTCCACGGTTTACTAAAGGAACGACAGGTGATTTTGCTTAGTTTCCCCAATAACAGAGAGAAAATCCCACTGACTTGCCTTCCTGGCAACCTACCCTGAAAAGGCAACCTGAATAAAGATGCCCTGAGGATCAGGACGCTGAAATTCCCCCAACCACTTCCTTACCCAGGAGGAAAATTCTAATCACCATCAAAAGTTTTAAGAGGTCTCGTGAAGAATGAGCATTTTCAAGCATCTGGATGCTTAGTCCATGGGAAACGGAAAGATATGCCTTTTGGAGAATGTCTCTTTAATGCCAAGAGACCTTTCGAGTAGCTAGAGGTTGTGGCTCCAAAACTGCTCCAAGTATTAACCTCACTACCTTTCAAGTAGCTAGAGATTCTGGCTCCAAAATTGCTCCAACTATTAACCCCACTAGAGGAGATGTAGATGCTTAAATCTAATCAACATGAGAATTGCATTTACCGCGCGAGAAAAGGGCAGTTACAGTCTTTCTTCGATAAAGTGGGGTGGCTCTGAAAAGAGCCTTTGGATTAAGTGTCTATGCAGACACTCATTTGGAGCTGGTGTATTTAGTGACGGCCTTGGTACCCTCAGAGACAGCATGCTTGGCCAGCTCCCCGGGCAGCAGCAAGCGCACGGCCGTCTGGATCTCCCTGGATGTGATGGTCGAGCGCTTGTTGTAATGCGCCAAGCGTGACGCCTCGCCCGCGATGCGTTCGAAAATGTCGTTCACAAAGGAGTTCATAATACCCATGGCCTTAGACGAGATACCAGTATCTGGATGGACCTGCTTTAGAACCTTGTACACATAAATAGAGTAGCTCTCTTTACGACTGCGCTTGCGTTTTTTGCCATCTTTCTTCTGTGCCTTAGTAATGGCTTTCTTAGAGCCTTTTTTAGGAGCCGGAGCAGATTTAGACGGCTCAGGCATTGTTAGAAACGTTAGGCGGGAGCCTCCGTCACTAAGATAAACAGTGAGTTCACAAACCATTTATTTATACTGCTTCAATGTAAATGAGGAATGAAGAATTCTCACTTTTGATTGGGTAAGATCAGTACAGTTTTATTAAGGTCTGGAGGGAGGGGTTTATGCAAATAAGGGATACACATTTTTCTCTTTCTATTGGTTAGAAAATCATCGTATTTTTGACCAATAGGAGACCGAACTGGCGCATCCCTCTACCGAATTAAAAAAATATATATTTTTCCCCCCCTTGGTCATCCAGCGTTATTTTTCCCTGCTCTCAAGTTTTGCTGTTGAGTTTTACCAGGTAACTATGTCTGGACGTGGTAAACAAGCAGGCAAAACTCGAGCTAAAGCCAAAACTCGGTCTTCCCGGGCTGGTTTACAATTTCTAGTAGGGCGGTGCACCGCCTGCTCCGCAAGGGCAACTATACCGAACGGGTTGGAACCGGCGCTCCGCTGTATTTGGCGGCGGTGCTTTAGTACCTGACGGCCGAGATTCTGGAACTGGCAGCAACGCGGCCCGGTACAACAAGAAGACCCGCATCGTCCCGCGTCACCTGCAATTGGCTAACCGCAACGACGAGGAGCTGAACAAGCTGCTGGGCAAAGTCACCATCGCTCAGGGCGGCGTCCTGCCCAACATCCAGGCGGTGCTGCTGCCCAAGAAGACCGAGAGTCACCACAAGGCGAAAGGGAAGTAAAGCCTAGACAAAAGAAGAAACTTTTTAATAAACTATTTAAAGGCTCTTTTCACAGCCATCCACATTTTCAAAAAAAAAAAAAAAGCTGGTAGCCAGGTTATGCTGCGTAGGTGGTTGTTTGTAAAAAGACAATGACATTAAAACAAAGACTCTGGAAATGCTCTCACAAGCATTATTTTAGTGCATAGCTGGCGAAACCTTTGTAATCCACAAGGGCCTTTATAAAGAGAAAGGGAAACTAGAGCAGTACTTAGTCTTGAGGATAACAAAAAGCAATTACTCTTGCCAAGATAAGTTTTCTCTTGCCTTTGCTTTCAAAATTTTAAAACAATTTTTTTTCCCCCGATGGAAGTTTATCAGGATCCAGTGTATATATGTCATCAATTCCACCTTTGCACGCATGTGATTTTTAAAAATCATCCACCCAGGGACCCTGGCATGTAGTTTTACAGAAAATAAACTCCGAATTAGGGGACATCTGATGACCAAAGTTAGAAAGTGATAGTCCTGGTAGTTCGAGATTAACTTAAAGCTAACCTAACTGTGGGGGAGAAAGAACAATTGTGCTCAATTTAGGATTGGAGCAGAAATACTGACAATCTTGAGAACGTGTCAAGAATTAAGAATATCAGGTCCCACCCGTATACTGAATCAAAAGTTAACATGGTGCCTAAATGGCTCGTTATGTACGTCTAAGTTGGCAATAAGATGAAACAATTTAAGGAAAATTCCTTCAGGTCTCCTAGATTTAAAAAAGGCAAAGGGAGGTGTAGAAGTAATTCATCCAATCAGATTCTCTCGTAATTAACCGGTCTCTCCCGGTCACGTTTTAGCCAATGGTTTTATCGCGCGGTACTTTTGAAAAATTCCGAGACCAATCAGAATGCTTCCAACTATATTTAAAGGCAACTACCTGCGGGTGTACTAGACCTTTCGTCTGTGATTCCTCGCTTGTTATGGCTCGTACTAAGCAGACTGCTCGGAAGTCCACCGGTGGCAAGGCGCCGCGCAAACAGCTGGCCACTAAAGCGGCCCGCAAGAGCGCGCCGGCCACCGGCGGCGTGAAGAAACCGCACCGCTACCGGCCCGGCACGGTGGCCCTACGCGAGATCCGCCGCTACCAGAAGTCCACGGAGCTTTTGATCCGCAAACTGCCGTTCCAGCGGCTGGTGCGCGAGATCGCGCAAGACTTCAAAACCGACCTGCGCTTCCAGAGCTCGGCCGTGATGGCGCTGCAGGAGGCGTGCGAGGCCTACCTGGTGGGGCTCTTTGAGGACACCAACCTGTGTGCCATCCACGCCAAGCGCGTCACCATCATGCCCAAGGACATCCAGCTTGCCCGCCGCATCCGTGGGGAGAGGGCTTAAAGTCTCTTTCCATGTACTTNACTTTTTAATAAACTATTTAAAGGCTCTTTTCACAGCCATCCACATTTTCAAAAAAAAAAAAAAAAAAAGCTGGTAGCCAGGTTATGCTGCGTAGGTGGTTGTTTGTAAAAAGACAATGACATTAAAACAAAGACTCTGGAAATGCTCTCACAAGCATTATTTTAGTGCATAGCTGGCGAAACCTTTGTAATCCACAAGGGCCTTTATAAAGAGAAAGGGAAACTAGAGCAGTACTTAGTCTTGAGGATAACAAAAAGCAATTACTCTTGCCAAGATAAGTTTTCTCTTGCCTTTGCTTTCAAAATTTTAAAACAATTTTTTTTCCCCCGATGGAAGTTTATCAGGATCCAGTGTATATATGTCATCAATTCCACCTTTGCACGCATGTGATTTTTAAAAATCATCCACCCAGGGACCCTGGCATGTAGTTTTACAGAAAATAAACTCCGAATTAGGGGACATCTGATGACCAAAGTTAGAAAGTGATAGTCCTGGTAGTTCGAGATTAACTTAAAGCTAACCTAACTGTGGGGGAGAAAGAACAATTGTGCTCAATTTAGGATTGGAGCAGAAATACTGACAATCTTGAGAACGTGTCAAGAATTAAGAATATCAGGTCCCACCCGTATACTGAATCAAAAGTTAACATGGTGCCTAAATGGCTCGTTATGTACGTTTAAGTTGGCAATAAGATGAAACAATTTAAGGAAAATTCCTTCAGGTCTCCTAGATTTAAAAAAGGCAAAGGGAGGTGTAGAAGTAATTCATCCAATCAGATTCTCTCGTAATTAACCGGTCTCTCCCGGTCACGTTTTAGCCAATGGTTTTATCGCGCGGTACTTTTGAAAAATTCCGAGACCAATCAGAATGCTTCCAACTATATTTAAAGGCAACTACCTGCGGGTGTACTAGACCTTTCGTCTGTGATTCCTCGCTTGTTATGGCTCGTACTAAGCAGACTGCTCGGAAGTCCACCGGTGGCAAGGCGCCGCGCAAACAGCTGGCCACTAAAGCGGCCCGCAAGAGCGCGCCGGCCACCGGCGGCGTGAAGAAACCGCACCGCTACCGGCCCGGCACGGTGGCCCTACGCGAGATCCGCCGCTACCAGAAGTCCACGGAGCTTTTGATCCGCAAACTGCCGTTCCAGCGGCTGGTGCGCGAGATCGCGCAAGACTTCAAAACCGACCTGCGCTTCCAGAGCTCGGCCGTGATGGCGCTGCAAGAGGCGTGCGAGGCCTACCTGGTGGGGCTCTTTGAGGACACCAACCTGTGTGCCATCCACGCCAAGCGCGTCACCATCATGCCCAAGGACATCCAGCTTGCCCGCCGCATCCGTGGGGAGAGGGCTTAAAGTCTCTTTCCATGTACTTAAAAAAAAAAAAGGCTCTTTTTAGAGCCACCCACAACTTCACCTAAAGTAACTGTAACACTGTCAGTGGAACATTAGAAGCTACGAAAAGGTGGAAAGCACAGGTTGACTTGAAGTATATTGTTCATAAAAACTATTGAGTTACCTAGAGATGTCGCTGATAGTAGGTCTAAAGGTCTTATTTAAATATTCGTGTCTAGAGGTATAATGTACTGGATGGAATAGATGGATTCCTGAGGCCTACAGGTGAAAAGACGTGACTATATGACTATAACTACAAAGTTACCAGGGAGATGAGAAAACATTACATTTTTTAGAAAAGAACCGTATCTGGCACAAAACTCAGGAAAATGCCACAGTTACTAACTTGAATACAAACTATAATGCTTTATTTGCCTATATTTTTGATGGCATAGTCTGGTTCCATCTTTAAAGGAAAATGTTAAGTAATATTTTCCGTGGAGTATATTAGGTAAACAGTGGGGAGAGAATTCAGTATTCGCTTAAGATGATCTATCACAATTTGTTTTATCTTGATAACTTAGAGAAGAATTTCAGCTTTAAAGCACTATAAGTAAATGTCAAGTAATGCTTTAAGGCTTGTTTCCAATTTTGGAAAATCCCCTGTCAAATTTTCATATGTGAGTTTCAAAATTTGGGAGAATTCTTCAAAGTCTAGCTTCTCCTGTATACATTTCACATCTCAATTCTCCACTATGTACTTGCTCCCATTACTGGGCACACGGATAAATGACATTTAGTCCAATTTCTTACCAATAATTCAGGTGAGTTTGTCAGTGGCTCAGATGGTAAGGAATCTACTTATAATGTTGCAGACCAGGGTTCTATCCTTGGGTCAGGAAGATCCCCTGGAGAAGAGCATGGCAACCCACTCCAGTATTCTTTCCTGGAGATTCTCCAAGGACAGAGGAACCTGAGGGGTTGCAAACAGTCAGACACAACTGAATGACTTAACAATTTCACTTTTCACTTTTTGTCAGTGATAAGTAGTATTCCCTGAAGATATTCTTAGATCAGACTGGCTAGCAACAAGTGAATTATATATGAACAAATCTACACATCACTTTATATATTTCATTAACCCCAAACAAAATTTAGATTCAGTAAATGTTCTCAAGTCCTAAATATTCTCATCAATATCCCAACATAATCAGACAACGGTGAATTGTAACAGAAGAAAACATTGAGTGGAAATAAAGGTTTTAACCAGCCTTAATTAAAACATGCCAACTTTTAAAAGAATTTCTTTTAAATGAGAGCACATGAACAGACTATACTCCCAGGGGCCCCTTCCAGGGCCTTGGAAGTAGAGTCTGACACTTGAGTTTCATATTTTCAGGGTAAATCTGCCTCTCAGCACTGGCTATGCTTTTTCAAATTACATATGGCCTTCCCTGCCCTCCTACTACCCGATTCTACCATACTTCAGCAGAATACCCTGTTGAGAATCACTGGTCTTGGATGGACTCTCAGTAATCTGGGATAGAGCACTGCTTTGCATGATGCTTTGGATGATGGTACCATTTTCAAAAAGATATACCAGGAGAAGAAATTTCACTGAGAGGATATAAAGTCAACTCTGAGCAATGGGAACACTTTCAGTCCAGGTAAATTCACTGGGACAACTTTACAGGTGTTACTGATCCACTCTGTACTGAATATCACCACGTTTAGAGAGGTACTTATGCAAGGAAGAAAATAAAACCATGGATTCCTTGGAAGAGTCAGTCTAATAACTAACACTGATAGTTTTCCATGGATCAAGTACTGCATGAACTAATTGATCTAAATTATTGTATATAATACTTTCTACAACCCTGAAAGGCAAGTTCTCTCGCTGTCTCTATTTAATAGAGGAGGAAATTATCAGACCTAGTTTCCTTATCAACAGAAACTCTCTCTTGGAGACTGGGCTGCCTCAGGATGAACTGGGAGGGCCTGCAGTGGTCTGGCTTTTGCTGAAATCTGTTATCAGATTCCTGGGGTCAGAAGCCTGGTATGAGGTGAGGTGGGCAGGATGGCCAGAAGAAACATCAGATCCTAGGGATAACCAAGTGTACTTTATGATCTTTAATCTTAGACTTCAGGACCAGGTCATCATAGTTATTTCCTTGGAAACGTCTAAATTCTACTCCAGGGTAAATATTTTCTTGTTTCTTCCTTTCAGTATTTACTATAGAGCTGCTGCTGCTAAGTCGCTTCAGTCGTGTCCGACACTGTACGACCCCATAGACGGCAGCCCACCAGGCTCCCCCACCTCTAGGATTCTCCAGGCAAGAACACTGGAGTGGGTTGCCATTTTCTTCTCCAATGCATGAAAGTGAAAAGAAAGTGAAGTCACTCAGTCTTGTCCGACTTTTAGCAACCTCATGGACTGCAGCCTACCAGGCTCCTCCATCCATGGGATTTTCCAGGCTGGAGTGGGGTGCCATTGCTTTCTCCGACTATAGAGCTATATTGTTCAAAACAGTAATCACTAGCCATTTGTGTCTATTAAGCACATGAAACTGTGGCTAGTCTAAATTGAGATGAGCTGAAGTGTAAAATACATGCCACATTTCAAGGAGTATGAAAAATAGAATTTAAAAATCTAATATTTTTACCTTACTTGTTGAAATAAATTTTTATTTTAGTGGGTTAAATATTATTGAAATGATTTTACTTGTTTTACTTTTTTAAAATGTGGCTACTAGAAAAAATTTTAAGACATATGTGGCTCTTTACCATGTTTCGGAGGAACAGCACTCTTCATGGAGGGTTATTATAATGGTTTACTGATCAAAAAGTAAATAGTTATGTCCTTAATGTGACCAAGCCTCAGTAATAATGGCACCTACCTCAAAGCTCTGTGACAAGAATGTGTTTGAAAATAAATGAAGAGTGCTCAGCAACAGTGCTTGGCACCTTGTAAATTAGTGCTGAAGACATGCCAGATATTGACACATCTCTGGCAGTCTTGTGGTTAAGACTCTGTACTCTCTACAGAGTGGCATGGGTTTGATTCCTGGTTAGGGAAATAAGATTCCACTTATGACACGTCCAAAGGAGAGAAAAAAAAAAAAAAGCTACCTCAAAATATTATTGCTGTTACCACTGTGCCCTTAATCCCTGTTCCCTTCTGAAATTCTTTAATGATGTAATCATATCTAGTACTGGGCCTGTTTCTCTCTGGCAAGGATTTGAAACACAAAGTTACCTTTTATATCTCCCTCAAGCACAGAAAATATGATACCTAGAGCATTGTCTAGGGGAATTAATAAGATATTTACTTTTTCATCATGAAAGCGCTGAGTATGTACAGAAAGAAGTAGAATAATGATTTACAAGGAGCCTTTAATTTCTGTTACATTTCAATCATACATGAAGATTTCATGAATTTTCATTATCAGTCAGCAGTTTATGCAGTACTCATTACCATTTCTGGCTAGTCAGCCATTTTGGCCAATTAAAATATATTAATGCTGTTCTCAATATTTTATAATAATAAGTGAATATTGAAAATGATATTAATAATGTTAAAGTTTAGGTTTTATAAACCAAATTGTGACAAGGGACTTTTTGTTAAACTAGCTAATTTTTAGATTCAAATGAATGGGTTATTAGACCCCAGTCAGTTAACTATGTAAACTTCCCTCACAGTGAGGGAAGGGAACATAATTTAAGAACTTGGATAAAACTGAGGAAACTGTTGAAGATTATCTAAAGACTAGGTGAAATGAGAGATTTGAGAGTCCCTTGGATTGAAAGGAGATCCAACCAGTCCATTCTGAAGGTGATCAGCCCTGGGATTTCTTTTGAGGGAATAATGCTGAAGCTGAAACTCCAGTACTTTGGCCACTTCATGTGAAGAGTTGACTCACTGGAAAAGACTCTGATGCTGGGAGGGATTGAGGGCAGCAACTTTTGCTTAGGTTGGTTCGTCCCCTGTCTCTTAGAGTGAATGTGAAGATGAAATTATTTGACAGAAAATGGGAACATAAAAGAACATGGTGCTATTACTATAAGCCGTAACTGTGATTTGATTTGGAGTGTCTTTATTAGGTCTGCTATTGCAACTTGACCCAACCTAAGCTAAGTGGAAAGGTCCCCTGTGGCAGGAGTTCAGGCAGCTCAAAGAACCAGGAACTCAGGAGGTGGCTTTAATACAGACATTGCAACCTTTTCTATACATCTCTCATCTCTTGTTTTTCTTTGCACTTTGGTTACCATTCTACACATTTTATCCACTAGACCTTTTGGTTTTTCCCATACAGTGACTAAGACTAGGAATGAACTCCGTGGCCTCTACCACTAATGCAGGAATTAACGTTAACTCACAGATTCGTCCCTGTGGTTAAAAAACTGAGCTGCGGGTCTGCAGAAGCCCCTTCCCTGGTAAACGGTCTTGAGAAATTCTCTACCCAGGAGAAATGCCATTAAAATGAAAGAATCCACTTACAACGCTGTTAATGAAAAAAAAAAAAAAAAAAAGCCCTTTATTAAAAAAGCCCCCCCGTCCCATATACACACGTTTCAAACTTTACCAGTAAAGCGTAGAAGCATTTGGATTGCACAAAAAGGCGTTTAAAGCATCTACGATTTTCAGATGTCGAGGTTCCCGAAAAGGAGGATCCTTGACTGGCCGGCCATGACAAAATGGCCGACTAAAAGCTGTTTTTTATGTTGTCAAATCACCACATATTTGCTTATAAAGTTAAAAGGTGCAAGGAACAGAAATCCCTGGTCCAGCTTTGCTTCTGGTGGAAGAATCACTGCCACCGCTTTAGCATTTTTTCAAATGTTCCTTTGCTGCCAGAGTAAACAGGAATTAAAAATGCGAGGCAACAGCGTCAGGGCCCACCCTCTTGCCCTGGGCTGAATACCAACGCCCCCACGACAGCAAGTTGACTTGAAAATGTGGAAAACGTCCGAAATACAACACATTTCCTATTAAGCAAGTAGGGCTAACCCAACCAAAAGAAAACAAAACATTAGACCACAGATGGAGGACTGTCATCATCCAATTAAAAACAGGATGAAAACTCACAGGTTGGAGGAATGAGCCAACCGGCGAGCAAGGCGGGACTTTTGAATGAGTTCCTAACCCAATCGTAATATCCCGTAAGACTAAGAAACTGGCTGGGTTTAGCAGTGGTTGTTTTTGCTCTTCACAGGAGTGGGGCGGGGCCGGCGGAAATCCCAAGTACGCAAGGCTACAGAAAGCGCTTGTAATTGCTCACCAGGAGGCCGACAGCAGACACCGCAGGACCAGGGGCAGCCCACAGGAATGGGTTCCAACTCTGCACTCACAGCAACCCGTCCCCCGCTCACTGCTGTTCCTTGGGTAGTGCCAGCCATCGGCAACAACTCCCGCGCAAACCTACGCTTTTAATAAGTCGGGAGAGCATAGGATACACAAAAGAACGAGTATACAGCTCTTTTTTTTTGAGATCAGTGGTGGCTCTGAAAAGAGCCTTTTTGGGTTTTAGAAGCAGACTACTTAGCAACCTACTTCNGACTTATTAAAAGCGTAGGATACACAAAAGAACGAGTATACAGCTTTTTTTTTGAGATCAGTGGTGGCTCTGAAAAGAGCCTTTTTGGGTTTTAGAAGCAGACTACTTAGCAACCTACTTCTTCTTGGGTGCAGCTTTTTTGGGCTTGGCAGCCTTGGGCTTGGCGGCCTTCGGCTTAACCGCCTTTGCCGCGCTCTTGGTGGCCTTCTTGGGCTTGGCAGCCTTAGCTTTCTTGGGGCTCTTGGCCACTTTCTTGGTCACAGCAGCTGCGGCCGGCTTCTTCGCTTTTTTCGGGGTCTTCTTAGCAGTTTTCTTCGCAGTGGCCGCGCCCGTAGCTTTCTTGGGCTTCTTAGCCGTCCCAGCAGCCTTCTTAGGCTTGGCCGCGCCCGCCTTCTTCGCCTTGGGCTTGGCCTCCCCGGTGGCCGCCTTCTTGTTGAGCTTGAAAGAGCCAGACGCCCCGGTGCCCTTGGTCTGCACCAGGGTGCCCTTGCTCACCAGGCTCTTGAGACCCAGCTTGATGCGGCTGTTGTTCTTCTCCACATCGTAGCCGGCGGCCGCCAGTGCTTTCTTGAGCGCAGCCAGAGACACGCCGCTGCGCTCCTTGGAAGCAGCGACAGCCTTGGTGATGAGCTCGGACACCGGGGGCCCGGAGGCCTTCCGGCGCGCCCCAGCCGGCTTTTTGGCAGCCTTCTTCTTGACTGGTGTCTTCTCCGCAGGAGGTGCGGTAGCGGGAGCAGCAGGAGCAGTCTCCGACATGATGAAGATTTAGAACTTGGTTACAAGTGGCAAAGCGCCGATGAAACTGCGTTTGGTCCTGGCCGCCGTGTATATATAGAGCGCAGGCGCGCGCTGATTGGTGCTCCGGTCGCCCGCCTGGCTGGCAGGCTCTGAGCCGCCGCGATGCGCCCAAGTTGTGTTTGTTCTACTTCACAAAAGGGGGAAAATATTAAAATGCCCTATACCAAATCACCCGAATTTGGTCAGGAAAGGATCCGAGAAGCCTCAGGCTTCGTGCTCTCCATTTATTTTGTTCACAATTACAAACACTACGCGTCCAGGCGTCTCCAACTCCCCCAACTCCTAGGGAAGTCCTGGGCAGTCGGAGACCACTTTCTGTTTTTCTTCTAAATTACCTGTTCGCTCCTTTGCCCCTGAAAGTTCTTTTTCTCAGGGGTGGTTGGGCACATGCTTCTCTTCTTTTGGGACCAAAAACGAAATGGTTTCCACCTAAATTTTCACCATAATTTTGTTTCTTCGCAAGGGAAGTAACACAGGTCCTCTGTGAATTCTACGTACAGACCCACATGAACTGTGGACTGGGACCAGGATTCTGGGGCCAGTCCAAAGCAGTTAGAGCGGGATGGGAGGGGGTTCGTAAGCCTTGGGGGGTCCTGAGTGATGGGGGGTTAGAGACTTAAATCTTTGATTTGAAGACATTGAAACTCTATCAAATCCCTCTTTTCATAGATGGGGGCGGGGCATTCTTTTCACTTCTCCAAAGGCGAAAAATTGGGCTGTTTTTTAAAAGCTCTCAGGTTCCCCTCTGGGTTGTGCAAGGCGGGGGGTCTGGCCCGCAAGAATAGGGATTATGAGGGAAGAAGACCCTCTTAAGCCTAGGAATAACCCTCAATAGACTTAACAGTGAGGGACATTTAGATGATGATCGGTTTTCAAAGAAAGCAAGCATTTATTTATTTTTGTATGCTGTAATAAGAAAATGAATTTCAGCACATGAAAATTCTACATTGCTTCCAGTAACAATATCTAAACATATGTCATGGCACAGGACACTTTGTAACTGGGAACTCAAAGATATAGATGGAAATAAAGCGACTGACAAGACACACTTTTGACTTTTAAAATAAACTAGAGATTTTAAATAGAAATCGTGAAATGACAAAATTTTAAACAGACATAGAGGAAAAGTAATTAGAACAAATAAATTATTACGCCATTTTTTGCTGATAAGCTCACCTTTTATCCCCTCTAAAACTGACTGTATGTATTCTATTCTGAAATTCACTATACTGCTACATCTAAATGGAAGTATGTACTAAAGACATCAGTCTTAGATGTGATAATCAAAAAATGTGATAAATTAAGTTCAATAATAAATGAAACATGAGGCATCTTCTTTTAGACTAAGGATAACCCCATGATTTCACTGGATAACATTCTTTCAACATTTGGTAACTATGTCTACTACTGGTCATGTCCTCTGGGAATTAGCGACCTAATAAGATTAGTGATGGGTGAAATTAGCAGCCATAGAAAATCACTTTAGACCTGCCATCCATCAGTGTGACTTTGGGCATAGGAATTTTAAGAACTCATTGAAAGTGTATGAACAAACTAAAGCACCTTCATCATACAAATATATTTTGGCAAAAAAATAAGAACATGCAATTTGTTCTGATTCTATGTGCAGTGAACCACCTGTTCATCTGAAACTCAGCTATGGGTGCATAACCAGCAGGAAAAGAGCTATGTAGAGTCTTGATTACTATGTCACTGAACTTCCCTTCAGTAGAATTTGGTGTCCCTTTTTGCAAATTGGGCTTCCCTGGTGACTCAGGTGGTAAATAATCCACCTGCAATGCCAGAAACCTGAGTTTGATCCCTGGGCTGGGAAATTCCCCTGGAGAAGGGAATGTCTACCCACTCCAGTATTCTGGCCTAGAGAATTCCATGGACTATACATGGAATCACAGAGTTGGACAGGATTGAGCCACTTTTACTTCACTTTTTCAAATCAGCAACCTGCAAATTTGATTACTGTGATTCAGTTTTCTGATATGACTACTCAGGTTTAATCAATCAAATCACATCTCTGTATGCAAACCTAAAGTCCAGAACCAGACACCAGCCACTCAAATTCTTGCTCCTAACCTCCTGGCCACATAGTGCAGGTCAGAGGCAGAAAAACACATACACTTTCTTTCTAGATCCCTGTAACTAGTACTGAGAAAAGCCAAAAACAAAGATATTTCTTCATGTCTTTACAAGCTGTATTAGAGAATTCTCCACAAGTTCACTTCTGGTTCATGTAATGCTCCAAGGCCATGTTATACGATAAAATAAAATGTGGATATGTAAGTCACACACATAATTTTAAACCTTCTAATAGTCACAATGAAAAAAGTAAGAAGAAACAGGTAGATTTAACTTTAATAATGTATATTACTTAACTCAGTATATCCAAACTACTATCACTTCAATATGTAATTGATATTTCAAAAAATATGACCATTTCTATTCTTTTTTAATAGGGTAAATCTTCAAACTCTGGTGTGTATTTTACATTTGTAAATTTGCAGACTAGCCACATTACAAGTGGTCAATGACCACATATGACTGACAACTTTCATATGGAACATCATGGCTTTAGAAAAGGTAACATTGACTTAATATTTACTTTTTGATTAGGCTCAGAGTATATAAAATTAGACCTTTCCTTGCAGAAGATTGATACACTGATAAGGGTTTTGTACAGTGGAGATGCAAATGAATTCTTACTAGTAGAAAAGATAACCCCCAAAGTTATGGTTGCATAGGACGTTAACCAATTTTGTATCTGATCTTTCAGCTTTCCAGCATTCTTTCTTGCCCTGAACATATTTCATTCTCCTGTATCCTGCTTTGACCTACTTTTATCATTCTGCTAGTTCTGTCATTAATACTTAAATCATTCTTTGACCCATGTACAAGCTCACTATGCACAGTCTTTATTTGAAAGTCATGTTTTGAAAATTATACTTTGACATTGGTTAGTTTGTCCTACAGGCTCTGAATCAGAATCTTTAGAAACTATTTTAAAAGATGGGAAGATACAAAATTTTTTGACCATTTGCTTTAAAGTGACCTTAGAGCCTGTAGATCTTCCAGGAAGTCTCAGGCTTTGAAATAAGATTGAACAAGCCCGTGAGCAAAAAAAGTCCTACTAAAATTAGCTCGAGGGAAAATTCAGATTAAGGGTGTGGTCATTCCACTCAAAATTGATGGTTTCAAAATAGCCAGCCATAAACTGAGGACAGAGTTAAATATCTGCCTTGCAATAAATTGTGTATACTTGTATTTACACACATCCTGAATATTATGAGTTGGCTAATTTTGTTTCATCTTCTTCAGATCTGGAAAGCTGATGGACAAAGTTAAAGATGCAAAGCAGACTGTCAAGTGCAAATGGAGCTGGAGAGAGAGGCTCCAACAGCAAGGTGCATTCAAAGGAGAGTGAAAGGAGTGGTTGGGACAGGTGTATGGGTCAGGGACTGACAACCGATTTTTCTTTCACTTCCTCCTTTTACTTTGTCGTCATAGAATTCTGACTGCTTGTTGTAAGCCCCAACTGGAAGTGATTAAATGTGCTTTTTCCTGACTCACCAAGAAAACTTTGGGCTGAGACTGAAGATTCTGCATCTTATTCCCTGGCACACTGTCAAAATACACTCCACAGAGAACCATAATAGTAAAGCACATAGTGGAAGCTCAATAAATAAATGGAGAGTATTTTAAAAGGAACATTGCATGGGAAAATATATTTACCTAACATTTTGGAAATGCTGTTAGAATCACATAAAGTGATACAAGAAACTAGGGCATTAATAGGCACCTTATTCTTCAAGCTTGTTTTCAAATAACTCTTAATGATTTCAAAAAGTCAGAACTACACTCAAAATTAGGCCTCTAATGAAGGCAGTTATAAAGCCCAAGATGAAAATACATATGGGGAAGTAGCCTTAATCAGAATAAACATAGGGCCTTATACAGTGACTATTTTGGAGGACACAAGGACATACAAATTTTGGTAGGTTTATTAGGACATACTTTTGCTTCTTATTTCCCAGCTCATCACTATGCCATGTATGAGCTTTTCTCATATACTTACTAAGCACTTGTTAAGCAAAGGACACAAGAAGAACTAATAAAGGCAGAGATCAGCCAAGCAAAGTGTCTGTCTTAAGGAATTATATGTGGTGAGACTGACACAGACAAGCATATTATCATACAGTGTGATAAGTCTGATAAAAGACACAAACCACTGTGAGAAAAAAGAATAAAACCAAAAAGTGTTCTTGTGCCAGTTATACATTTGCCTTCAAGTACTTACAAATCCAATTGGGAAATTAAGACATCAGAGAACAGGTTAGAACAGTGGTTCTCAAACATTTACATTTCAGGACCCCTTCACATTCCTAACAATTAGTAACCCACCTCCCATGTTTTGTTAATGTAAGTTATATATATATATATATATATGTAGATATTTACTACTTAAAAATTAAAACTGAGTATTAAACTTAATAATTCACATTTATATGATGTTTACTACCTATAAAATTAATTATATGTATGAAAAATTATATATAATTAATAAACATCATATAATCTTTTCATTTACATAATATTATGAGAGGAGACCCTGGTGGCTCAAATGGTAAAGAGTCTACTTGCAATGCAGGAGACCTGGGTTTGATCCCTGGGTCAGGAAGATCCTCTGGAGAAGGGAATGTTAACCTACTCCAGTATTTTTGCCTGGAGAATTCCATGGACAGAGGAGCCTAGCAAGCTACTTATTTTCCAGGGAGTTGCAAAGAGTCACACCCAACTGAATGACTCACTCACTCACTCACATAATACTATACATACTATATAGAGATTTGTATACCAAATACATAATAGTATAAATATATAGTACTAAATACATAATAGAGAGTTGGACTACAAAGAAGGCTGAGAGCCAAAGGATTGATGCTTTTGAACTGTGGTGTTGGAGAAGACTCTTGAGAGTTCCTTGGACTGCAAGGAGATCAAACCAGTTATACTAAAGAAAATTAACTGAATATTAATTGGAAGGACTGATGCTGAAGCTGACATTCCAGTACTTTGACTACCTGATGCAAAGAGCCAACTCATTGGAAAGACTTGGAAAAAACTTAGGGCAGAATGAGAAGGGGGTGACAAAAATAAGATGGTTGGGTAGCATTACTGACTTGGTGGGTATGAGTTTGAGCAAACTCTGGGACATAGCAAAGGACAGGGAAGTGTGCTGTAGTCACGGCATTGCAAAGAGTTGGACACGACTTAGTGACCAAACGACAACAAAAATATACATTTACAACACAATGTTACATATAATATATATAGCATTGCACATTATAAATTTCATATACAAATCCATATATAGTACATATAATTTAGTTGGTTTCCCATTTGAGCCACCAGGGAAGCCCACTAAATATATACTACTATGTATTTCATATATAAATCTCTATATAATACATATAATTCATATATACTATATATGGGTTTATATATGAAATATATAATATGTAATGCTATATATATCCAAAACAGTGTATTATAAATGTATGTATTATAATATGTATTGCTATATATATAGTATGTTGTAAATATAAATGTATTGTAAACGTATATGTAATATGTGTAGTAGGTCAACTCAAAAAGAGTTCCTCATTCTCTACCTCATTCAAAATCCTGGCAGCCCCAGGCTAACCTGAGACTTGTCAGGCTACCTGAAGATGGAGAACACAGTCAAATTGTTAATGCAAGAGAGCAGAGGGAAAGACAGCAGCTTTGGGGCCTACACACTTCTTTTCAATACCAGTTCCTCCATTCATGAACTTGGTGATCCTGCCAAGTCCTCAGGTTTTCCCCACTTTCATTTCCTCCTCTGTAACACCCCTCCACCACCCATTTGTCCCAGGAATGTAGTGAGATAATGTATATACAATTCCTGGGCCTGGGCTGAGCACATAGTAAGTAGCCTCTTACTTGATCTTTATTTCCATTACATCCTTATCCCATAGGAGCCTCCTGTTTTGAGTTGACCTTAAGATAGTTGATAATGCACCTTAATTTGGATGAGTGGATAAGAGTAGACCAAGTCCAACAAGTTGGTTCTGTCTTTCCAGTTATGTAAACTTCCCGGGGTAGCTTCTGAAAGGTCACTGGACCTAGGAACTAGCCCAAAGAATACCTCAAGAAGAAACTGTAATAAGAAGAGAAGCTAGTTTGCCCATCAGAGAAGGGAGAGGTGTGTTGGGNCTGAGAGCCAAAGGATTGATGCTTTTGAACTGTGGTGTTGGAGAAGACTCTTGAGAGTTCCTTGGATTGCAAGGAGATCAAACCAGTTATACTAAAGAAAATTAACTGAATATTAATTGGAAGGACTGATGCTGAAGCTGACATTCCAGTACTTTGACTACCTGATGCAAAGAGCCAACTCATTGGAAAGACTTGGAAAAAACTTAGGGCAGAATGAGAAGGGGGTGACAAAAATAAGATGGTTGGGTAGCATTACTGACTTGGTGGGTATGAGTTTGAGCAAACTCTGGGAAATAGCAAAGGACAGGGAAGTGTGCTGTAGTCACGGCATTGCAAAGAGTTGGACACGACTTAGTGACCAAACGACAACAAAAATATACATTTACAACACAATGTTACATATAATATATATAGCATTGCACATTATAAATTTCATATACAAATCCATATATAGTACATATAATTTAGTTGGTTTCCCATTTGAGCCACCAGGGAAGCCCACTAAATATATACTACTATGTATTTCATATATAAATCTCTATATAATACATATAATTCATATATACTATATATGGGTTTATATATGAAATATATAATATGTAATGCTATATATATCCAAAACAGTGTATTATAAATGTATGTATTATAATATGTATTGCTATATATATAGTATGTTGTAAATATAAATGTATTGTAAACGTATATGTAATATGTGTAGTAGGTCAACTCAAAAAGAGTTCCTCATTCTCTACCTCATTCAAAATCCTGGCAGCCCCAGGCTAACCTGAGACTTGTCAGGCTACCTGAAGATGGAGAACACAGTCAAACTGTTAATGCAAGAGGGCAGAGGGAAAGACAGCAGCTTTGGGGCCTACACACTTCTTTTCAATACCAGTTCCTCCATTCATGAACTTGGTGATCCTGCCAAGTCCTCAGGTTTTCCCCACTTTCATTTCCTCCTCTGTAACACCCCTCCACCACCCATTTGTCCCAGGAATGTAGTGAGATAATGTATATACAATTCCTGGGCCTGGGCTGAGCACATAGTAAGTAGCCTCTTACTTGATCTTTATTTCCATTACATCCTTATCCCATAGGAGCCTCCTGTTTTGAGTTGACCTTAAGATAGTTGATAATGCACCTTAATTTGGACGAGTGGATAAGAGTAGACCAAGTCCAACAAGTTGGTTCTGTCTTTCCAGTTATGTAAACTTCCCGGGGTAGCTTCTGAAAGGTCACTGGACCTAGGAACTAGCCCAAAGAATACCTCAAGAAGAAACTGTAATAAGAAGAGAAGCTAGTTTGCCCATCAGAGAAGGGAGAGGTGTGTGGGGAGTGATAGGGAAGAACATAAAGCAGAATCAACCCACCCACTCAGAATCTACCCCACTGAGTTGCTGTTCCTGGAGCTCATTCCTTGCTCAGAACTCAGGAGGAAAAGTTATGATGACACACACAGTCACTCCTCCCTGCATTTCCCATCCTAAGTGTGTGCACACTTTCAAGGTCAAGCAGGCAGGCAGAGCTGTCATGGAAAACTGCATGTTGTCAGTACTGAAGAGGGACCAAGGTATCAACACCCTTCCGTTTTTACTACTGAACTCACCTGAACCTTCTTAAGACTTCTGGATGGAACCAAATTCTTACAGAATTAGTTATCAAAGAATTTGTTGGGCTTCCCTGGTGGCTCAGATAGTAAAAAATCTGCCTGGGATGCAGAAGATCCAGGTTTTATTCCTATGTCAGGAAGATTCCCTGGAAAAGGGAATGGCTACCCACTCCAGTATTCTTGCCTGGAGAATCTGATGGACACAGGAGCCTGGTGGGCTACTGTCCATGGGGTCACAATGTGTCAGACACGACTGAGCAAATGTTTCAGTTAAGACATAGATTTCTTATACTTCTCATGGTTAATGTAGTAGCACTTTTATATTTTCCTTTTAATTTTATAAAATATTTCAGGAAAAATACAGAGGTAGCATAATATATTTATCAAAAGGACTAGCTCAATATGGTAGTGCCAGAGTTCAAATTCAATATTGCCATTGGATAAGTTTATTAACTCCTCTATGCCTCAGTTTTCTGAGTTTTCATCTATAAAGTGGCAATAATAGTACCTGTTTTATAGGTTGTTATGAGAATTGATGAGTCAATGTTTATATAGTTCTAAAAAGAGTGCTGCCTTGTGAGTACAAAAATTTTTATATACATATATCTTTAAAAATTATTTTAAAAGTTTTACATACATTCTTATAAACCCAGCATAGCACCATTCTTCACTGTTTGTTCAAAAGTGTCAATAATACTAATAAAGATAACTGTTAACTGAACACTTTCTATGCATCAGGCATTATATGCATTATTTTTATTGTCTTCACCACCATCCTATGACTACCATTAAAACTGTTATTGCTTTACCAATAAGGAAATAGAAATTGAGAATTCAGATTTCTCCTAGGACAGCCCTGCAGACTGATTATATCTCATGTATCCTGAACACACACACACACACACACAAATAAATATCAATTGAACTAAAGTCAAAGACCTTTGCTTTTCTATTAAAAAGTGCATAAAATTAAAATACACCCACAACTATTAGTTACTTACTAGTCTGTTTAATGAGTTTTAGGTAGAAAACATTTTCNCTGAACACACACACACACACACAAATAAATATCAATTGAACTAAAGTCAAAGACCTTTGCTTTTCTATTAAAAAGTGCATAAAATTAAAATACACCCACAACTATTAGTTACTTACTAGTCTGTTTAATGAGTTATAGGTAGAAAACATTTTCACTCCTGCAATTAATTCTGCGTGAATATCATACCTTTTTAGCAGAATCAAGTGTTTACAATACATCATGCTGTCTGTTCTGATGGACACTAGATGGCAATCCAAACCAACCAAAGCTTAATTTGGTGACTGGTACGTTATACTTTCCCCAGTCCCTTATGTAATTATTAACTTCTCCTGATAAATTTGGGTTTTCCAGATGACAGTAGTAAAGAATTCGCCTGTCAGGAGACCAAGGTTCAATCCCTAGGTAGGAAAGAACCCTTGGAGATGGAAATAGCAACCCACTCCAGTATTCTTGCCTGGAAAATTCTCCGTGCATGGAAGGTGGGCTCGTCCATGGGGATCACAAAAAATCAGACAAGACTGAGCAAGAGAAGTCAATCAGTCAGTGATAACAGCTTTCTGTCTCTTTCAGTGAACAGAAATTTTTATTCCTCTTTTTTCTGACAAATGATCATCCTGATACCACTGGTTAGTCTCAAGACTTCAGCAGGTCTACAGGCAGGCAAGAATAAGAAGGAATCAATAATCCCATATGGATTTTGGAAATAAGAAAATAATAAGACAGGCTCTACCCTTAGATTGGAATTTGGACGCTGGAGACCCAAGAAACGATATAGAATATGTCAGATGTGGTAAATGTCAGAGTGAACATGAAAAGGAGGAAACAGTCAATTTTACTTGAGGCTGGAAGTTAAACATAGACTCTTATAAAAGCAATTTTTTAAATGCTAAATTACTATTCTCTCTTTTTTTAAAGTAAAAATGACCAGTGAGGAGGATGACAGAAGAAAAAAAATGCTATTGTGCAAAGATAGTGACACTGGAACTCTCCTGGTTAAGGTGTATCAATTATGACAATGATGGTTATAATAATAACTGTAGTAACAAATTTATTATACTATGTACTAATAAGGATAAAATGATGTAGCGGGCTTGTGACTTAGCAACGTGCTTAAGAACAACCCAGCACCTTCAGTGTAACACGCATGCCCCAAACAAAGCCTCAAGAAGTGGACTGCACTAAAGTGTAAGTTGTATAAAAGACCAATTAAAACTTTAATAAATGAATTTGCTCTGGCCTCAACCCTTCTGTGCCCAAAGGCATTTACAATGTAGGACGTCATTGACTCCAATAGACACTAGATGACGCTCCAAATTCACAGTGTCCTTGATGGACAGCTGATGCTTCTGGCTGCCTGGCTAAGTCGTCAATTGTTAATTTTGGGTTGACATATTACTCAGAAGATTTCAGACTCATTCTTACACAGTCTCTTGATGGACAGAAATGATTATTACCTACAAATGATGTGACAGTAATGAGAGGAGGTGAGAGTGGACTAAATGCCCAGAGTAGTCAAACACTGGGTTGGCCAATAGGACCTTTGGAGGCAATACTCTATAAAGAGGAATACATTATCAAATGGACTAGAAACTAGTGTTTGATTCATTCACTTTTTCAACAATTAATAAGGAGGAAAAGCACACATAACTACCCCTGTAATGCATACAGTTTAGAATAAAGGGGAAAATATAGGAGAAGAGAATGGACAGAAATGTTTTACATTTGTTGGTATAGTGTAGAGACAAATGGAGGAAATGGCCGATTTTACCCTATCATGGGAGTAAAAACCTTGGGGAGAAGTCACTTTAATTGTGTCTTAAATGTAAGCAGCAAACTAGGCATAAGAACCCCAGGGACTTCCGGTCTGTCCAGTAGTTAAGACTCCACACTTGCAATGCAAGGGGCATGAGTTGCATCCCAGGTTGGGGACCTAAGATTCCACATGCTGTGTAGCATGGTCTGAGAAAAGTCCCTAGAATCCAGAGATCTAAAGAGACTGCATATGTTTTATCTTCTAAAATTATTATAAATTGTGAAATAACCATTAACCACAACATAGACAATCTGCAAGAGGATACTGATCTGTCACCTGGTAGGGAGCAGCATCCTCAGGTTAAAAAAAAATGTCATTTATGATATTAATACTATATTTGGACAGGTGATAATAATAAATATAATTTAGCCCTGATTATTTGCCAGGAACTTTGTTGAGGGCTTCATTTATCAACTTGGGGGTTTCTTAAACTTAATTCTAAGTATCATTTTGTGAAGTAGCTATTATCACCACCTCTTTACAAAACAAGAAAATTGAGACAGAGAGTTTAAGTGGCTTGCAATATAACTTTGCCTTACAGATTGATTATTAGTTATGTGCCCCTAAGGCACACACATATACTCATCAGAAATAAGATATGATAGGGTAGTTTACAAAAACTGTACCAAAGTGAGCGAGAATAGACTTTGTTGTTTTTCTCATCGGTAATGAAAACAATATGTATGGACAGTTTTCATTGGTAGATATTAAATATAGAAGACATTTTCTCCCTTAAAGTTTCTAAGGCTCTTGGAAGAGCTGAAAGATAACAATTGACAAAAATAGGCATTGCATTGGCCTTAAACCTTGTAAATGAGACACTTCATTATGCTATGTCATTCGTTCTGATGGCACTCTAAACCAAAATAGTTTGTTCCTAATCTGTCAGATCTGTTATTATTACCCTCTAGGAGTGTCATTATCTATTAAAACCTGTAAAATTTCATTCATGTAGAGTATCATTTGGTGATCAGAGTTTATTATCCCCATTTCACAGATGAGCAGTGTGAGGTTCAAAGAAGCCAGAATAAGGCCATAGTAAAGATACATTTTTCCTTTTCTGTAGCTCTTTGGAGCTCTCCTCAATTTACTAAATGGTATGCTGCCTGACTCATAAATTATTCAATAAAGTCAGTTCAATCTTTAACAGTTACTGTGTTGAATTTTGTTTTTTTAACAGTAGATTAGAGACTGGTTGGGGGCAGGGTGGTGGAATTTGGAGAGGATGACTAAAAGGTACTGAAAGGTTTCTTTATGGAGGGGATGAAAAATCTCCTAAATTGATTGTGGTATGGTTGCTCACCTTTATGAATATACTAAAGCCTTGGAATTTTAAACTTAAAAGGATGAATTGTATGTAAGTGAATTTTATGTCTGTAAAGCTGTCGCCTGGGGGGAGAAAAAAAAAGTAATTGTACAGTCAACCCCCATGTACTCATCATCAATGTTCAACATTTTCTCCACCCTATTTCATATTCCCACACTTTCCAAAATTTCCAAGTTTGAATTTTTTCTTGGATGGCAAAAATTTGCATATGTGCTTTTAAAGGTATCACTGTATTTACTAGGTATTTAAAGATTTTTAGGAAAATCCTTTTTCTTAAATATTTTTTAATATCCTTTTGAGAAGTCTAAGACAGTAGTTCTCAAACTTTGTTGTCAGGGTGGGGGAGGGGGTTGATTAAAATCCCAGTGCCCTGGTGGCATTGCACAGTAATTAAATGGGTGTCCGGGGGCTATAGGAGAACATCTACAGGTTTTACGATTCTCCAGATGATTCCAATGAGCAGTAGTTCATGAAACGTAACTATGAAAGCTATGGAAGATACGGCAGTAGATAGGATCTAATCTGTTAAGCTTGTGATTTAACTAAATTCTGATCAAAGAATAAAATGGCGTTTTTATGCAAAAAATATTCGTAAGTTGCATATCAAGATTGGCAAGTTGAACTTAAAATTTTTGAAAATGTGCACCTGAATATTCAAGTTATTCAATATTTAAATGGTAAAGATTTAGATCATAAAATCACTAAATATCTTCTCCTCAATCAGCATCCTCTCGGGATTTAAAAAACCAGAGACAGTTGTGTGACCGAGTGTTTCCCAAGCAGGTACTCTGGGTTTCAAGAGAGAGTTCAAGCGCAGGAGACCCATTTCTTTTCAGCAGCAGCCCCGGAAAAGGTTCCCACTGGCCAGGAAGTTTCATCTGGGATCCCCGGAGCCTCGGCAATGGCTCCAGGGTGACTTCTTGGATCATCCCCTTTTCCCCGCCCTACCCAAGCGGCTGAAAANTTCAGCAGCAGCCCCGGAAAAGGTTCCCACTGGCCAGGAAGTTTCATCTGGGATCCCCGGAGCCTCGGCAATGGCTCCAGGGTGACTTCTTGGATCATCCCCTTTTCCCCGCCCTACCTAAGCGGCTGAAAAGCGCCGGGACGCGCGGTCCGAGTGGGGAAAATGGGCCCGCGAGCCCGGCCGGCACTTCTCCTCTTGATCCTCCTGCGGACTGCAGCCACGCAGGGGCGACCGCCGCGTGAGTCCGGGGGCTGGGGGCTGGAGAGGGGCGCGGCGGGGGAGGCAAAATCGAAAGTAGCTTTTCTTAGCGCTTGGGAGTTCGCTAAGCTCGGAACGACTGCTCAGCCCTGTGCGCGGTGCCCTCCCCCACCTTTTCTCGGGGGGCATGCGAGCCACAGGGAGTGCAGATGGGGCTAGGGGACCTCCGTCCCAAGACCTTGACCCCTCACTCCCCGCCCACTCCCCGTCCTTGCTGCCACGGCGCGGCGCTCGGAACCACCTACTCCTCCCACCTTGGAGTCTTTTAGAATAGAAATGTCTCATTGAAGTCGAGCTAGGATTAGGGGTCCTTGGCCTCCGATCTCGGTTTTCTTGTTTCTGCCGTTAACCGAAGAGACTTAGCACGCACGCACTGTTGATTGTGTCCTTTCACCCCAGATGACGCCCCAAACAGGAAGTTCTCACCAAGGGCGACCTTGGCCGGAGTGCCCCCTCCGGTGTATCCACACCCGGGGGCTCTAAGGGCTGGGAGACAGGGCTGAGTAAACACACAGAGAAGGCCTCCAGTTTCCATTTCGGAACCACGGGCACAGACTAAAGAGGTTCTTTAGAGTTCGGCCAGAGGCTTTACTCTTGGGGATTGTTCTTTTGCTTGAAAAATAACCTGCCTGATATTTTTGAACTGAATCTCACAGTTCTTTTCAGCCTGGGGTTGTTAATTTGCAATGTTAATAGTATTGTATATAAAGGAGGCTAAAGAGATGATAGTTAGCATGTAAGACATTTAAGTTTTAAATCACCTTCCTATCTGTGATCTGGTTTGACTCTACTCAGCCTTTGGGCGGTAGGAACTATTCATATCTTGATTTTACTAGTGGTACTTCAGGTTTAAATCCTTTCCCCAGGTTACAAAGAATTTAGACAGTCTGGTTTTCTGACATGAAGTACCACTGGTTGTAATCTTGGCTGACAGTGTTTGACCTCACTGTTGTCTGGCACAGCTCTGGATGCTTTATAAATTGACAGAACCACACTTGGAGGGTAGGTTGTATATGTATCCACACTTTATAGAAGATGAGAACAAAATAAGACCTGCTCACCATTAACTTTGTTAGTGTTACCCAGGGCTCTTCATAGTTGCGATTCTTAAAAGTTACTCTGCATTAGAGGTTAAATCATAAAGTCTGACAAAGGAAAGTCTTCACTGACTACAAGTATATCAAGAGCAGGGAGCTGAGTCCTCTCATGCTTTGCCTTCGAGTTGATGGGGATGACAATACACAAAGGGATAGAGAGCATCAGGGTAACCTGTGAAGCAAGGAGGTCAGGGTAGGCCACTGTCCCCGGCTGGGTTTGAGCAGAGACCTGAAGTAAGTAAGNAAAAAAAAACACACACAATTATAAAATTTCCATTTTCTTTCAGTGTTTTTTAGCTTAATTTTTCTGGCCTTGTTCATCAATTCTTAAGATCAGCTACATTTGAAAAGTCAGATCAGTTCGGTTCAGTTCAGTTGCTCAATCGTGTCCGACTCTTTGCGACCCTATGGACTGCAGCACACCAGGTTTTCCTGTTCATCACCAACTCTGCAAGCTTGCTCAAACTCATGTCCACTGAGTTGGTGATGCCATACAACCATCTCGTCCTCTGTCGTCCCCTTCTCCTGCCTTCAATCTTTCCCAACATCAGGGTCTTTTCCAATGAGTCAGTTCTTCACATCAGGTGACCAAAGTATTGGAGTTTCAGCTTCAGCATCAGCACTTCCAATGAATATTCAGAATTGATTTCCTTTAGGATTGCCTGTTTGGATCTCCTTGCAGTCCAAGGGATTCTCAAGAGTCTTCTCCAACACCACAGTTCAAAGACATCAATTCTTTGACGCTCAGCTTTCTTTATGGTCCAACTCTCACATCCATACATGACTACTGGAAAACCATATGTTTGACTGGATGGGCTCTGGTCTGCAAAGTAATGTCTGTGCTTTTTATTTTGCTGTCTTGGTTGGTTATAGCTTTTCTTTCAGGCAGCAATCGTCTTTTATTTCATAACTGCAGTCACTATCTGCAGTGATTTTGGAATCCAAGAGAAGAAAGTGTCACTCTTTCCATTGTTTCCCCATCTATTTGCCATAAAGTGATGGGACTGGATGCCATGATCTTAGTTGTTTTTTTTTTTTTTAATGTTGAGTTTTAAGCCAGATTTTTCTCTCTCCTCTTTGACTTTCATCACGAGGCTCTGCAGTTCCTCTTCACTTTCTGCCATNTGATGGGACTGGATGCCATGATCTTAGTTTGTTTTTTTTTTTTTAATGTTGAGTTTTAAGCCAGATTTTTCACTCTCCTCTTTCACTTTCATCAAAAGGCTCTTTAGTTCCTCTTCGCTTTCTGCCAGAAGGGTGGTGTCATCTGCATATCTGAGGTTATTGATAAGTTTCCTGGCAGTGGCAATCTTGACTGCAACTTGTGCTTCATCCAGCCCGGCATTTTGCATGATATACTCTGCATACAAGTTATAAGCAGGGTGACAATACACAGCCTTGACACACTCCTTTCCCAATTTGGAACCAGTCTGCTGTTCCATGTCTTGTTCTAACTGTTGCTTCTTGACCTGCATACAGGTTTCTCAAGAGGCAGGTATGGTGGTCTAGTATCCCATCTCTTTAAAAATTTTCCAGTTTGTTGTGATTTACATAGTCAAAGGCTTTAGCATAGTCAATGATGCAGAAGTGGATGTTTTTCTGGAATTCTCTTGCTTTTTTTATGATCCAGCAGACGTTGGCAATTTGACTTCTCGTTCCTCTGCCTTTCTAAATCAGATACCAACACTTAAATTACGTATTTTATTTTACCTCTGGCAAAACCCACTTACAAGTTTGGTAGTAAGGAGAAGGGCGTCATCTGGTGGCCAACGCCAAAAATGTCACAGTGGTTTTATGACTATAGTGAGTGGGGGTGGGGAGGGGGAGAGGGATAGTGCAAAGTCCGAAGGGGAAAGGAGGAAAGGAAAACACAAAATACAAGCATGGGCTGCTTATGATCACCTTTGGAGAAAAGCCCCTGAAATTGTGAGAGGGCAAAGATGAAACTATTCACCAGGTATTTGAATTGCTGCAATCACAGGGCACTGTTGAGCTGCCTTAACTGGGAAAAGAACAGAAGAAAAACAAACAAATCTGGTGAGGCCACCTGCCAGCAGTTGGTTAAGGCCTGCTGGGAGGTACAGGCAAAACTTGGTCTTGTGTTATAATAATATAGCCTTAGTGTGCTGTACACTTGATTCACATTCTTCATGTACAAACACACACTTTAAGAACAAAAAACTTTCTCTCAAATGCTGAAAGATTCTTATAAGCCACACACTCTAATCACGACTAGAATTTTAAAATGCATGACTTTAAGCACTGAAGATATTTACAGATACCTCTAATTTTAATTTCTATGGACTTTGAGTCATCATTTGTTTCTACTCCATTTTTGAATAAGTGATTAATATGTAGATTTTAATACAATATTAAATAATTTCATTGACTATTTTACTAAAAATCCTTGGTTGCCCTGACATCATGCATGCATTTATTACTTGGCCTAGAATGCATACTGGTATCTCACATATTTGGTTTCTGAATAATTTTCTAAGCTGTTTACTCATATATATGAGGGGTACCTATAGTCTGCCTTAAGCAAATGCTTCTATAGCTTCTATTTCTTGGCTGGATGAAATTGTATTCTCAGTAAAGTCTTCTTTAGCATGAATATTTCCCGAAAGTAATTTTTTTTTAAAGCTAATAGTTATTGAGTACTTACTAGACACCAGGCCTTGTTCTAAATGTTAATTTAATTCCTCTGAAGAATCCTGTGATATGTATGCTCTTATTATTCTGTTACCCTTATTTTGTTGTGTAGAAACCAAGGCACAGAGAGGTTTGTTAACTTGCTGAAGGTTACACAGCTGGAAAATGATTCTGCTGATTTTTTTTTTCCAGCTAGCCTGG
>SJYW01035031.1:905541-952055 GCA_006410735.1 Raphicerus campestris
GTCCAAGGGATTTTCAAGAGTCTTCTCCAACACCACAGTTCAAAAGTATAAATTATTTGGTGNACAGCTGGAAAATGATTCTGCTGATTTTTTTTTTCCAGCTAGCCTGGCTCAGAGTCAAATTCCTAACTGATACACAATATCTCTCTTTGAGTCAAGAAAATATGTGGTTGATGCCACTGCATCTTTTTATGATACTCCTTTAAGTAGCCATTCTGATGCCTAGAGATACTAGGATACTACATACTTTGGATATTTCCTGAGTGAGGAGAGGACCAGTTTTAACATTTCAGAATGTTTTGTTTCACACAGGCCAAAATTTCAAGAAACATTCTACTCTTCACATTAACACATTTATTAACTGTGGCCTGTTAATTTTTAAAATAACCAGTTATAAAATCTCAATTTTCTATAATCTTTCATAAATATTTGGGACCTTTATTTTCTTTTCACACACAAAATTCTAACTATCAATTCACATTTCTGTTTATTCTCTTTATCATTCAGAGAGTATCACAGTTTGGGTAGCCTTAAAGCACATGTGAGTCATTTCTTCACCAAATTTGGGTAGAAAGTATTGTTATTAAAAAAAAAAAAATCAAATTCTGGCTTTTGACCCAAAGATTCTAAAATAGAATTTTGCTGTTTTCAGTGTATTTGGTGGGGCGCTGAGCATAATACCAATACTTGTATAAACTTCAATGAAAATCTTGTCAGTTAACCTTACTCTGCAAGTCTATGAACTAGCCCAGATTTTATTCTGTAAACAGAATGACCACATGACATTTTCATAAAACAGTCAGCAAGAAACTTGGTTAATGCCAATGGAGCTTCACTCAGTGTACAGGAAAGCATCTATTTTAAACATAGGTGTAACAAAGATCTTTCCTTTGTGTACTTTTGGGCTTACAGTTTCTACCGCTAAATAAATGCAAAATCCTTTCTTTGTGCTTTGTGTGTGTGATTAAGAAAGTATTCCATGGAATTTTTAAAATCAAATTTAACTACAAATGTGTTTATAAAAATTTTGAAACAATTGTTTAAGACAGAATATATTAGAAACTTGCTTGTCCAAAGAGCATTTTCTTCAGTAGGTCAAAATGTGTTAAGAATATTTAGAGGAGAAAGCCCACACAGGATAGCAGGCCTAAAAAGTGCAAATGCCAACAACTTTTTAAATAGAGCTTGAACAAAAGAGAAAATGCAGGGTGGTTAGGATTTGGTGCTTTGACTGCCATCACCCAGGTTCAATCCCTGGTTGGGAAACTGAGATCCTGCAAGACATGCAGTGCAGCCAAAATGGAAAAAATAAAATCAAATAAAGAGGGAAAAGTAAGAACATTTTCTTAAAATGGTAAGAAGAGGAAATGAGGAAAATAGGGAGAGACACAGTAGATGTACATTATGGAACCAAAAACACACCAATGGGAATAACAGGAAAAATGAATAATTAGAAAATAGGTCATACCAAAGTAAAAATTAGTTGACTGAAATGGAATGATATGAGAAGTGAAAGTGAAAGAAAGTCGCTCAGTCATGTCTGACTCTTTGGGACCCCATGGACTGTAACCTACCAGGCTCTTCTGTCCATGGGATTTTCCAGGCAAGAATCCTGTAGTGGGTTGCCATTTCCTTCTCCAGGAGATCTTCCCGAGCCAGAGATTAAACCCGGGTCTCCCACATAGTAGGCAGACGTTTTACCATCTGAGCCACCAGGGAAGTCCATTATCATTATGGAATGATATTCATAAATATAAATATATATATTCCTGAACTCTAGTATTTTGACTGAGTTTGTGATGGGTGGTTCTGAGCATTTTATCTTTTTAGAAGATGTTTGATTAACATCACGGTTTTATTTGTTGAAATATTTAATGTATCCACTTAGCCACACCTTGCTTGCAAGATTTTAATTTGTAGGGTCTTGGTCACATAAATGGGGTTCTGTGATGCTAGGTTCACTTGGAGAATGAGTTCCAGGTGACCCACTCTCTTCCAAGCCACAGGACCAAGTAACACCTGGCTCCTAGAGCAGGATACATTTTTAAACATAAATCTCTATGTGTATACCTTTTAAATGAAGAAGGAATTCATAGGGCCTGGACTCCATCTTAGTCCTGTTCATGATGATCATGCTCAGCCACCTTTCCAATGGACTCTGAACTCTGTATTTAGTGCTTATGAAAACAACAGAAGGATAAGACCCCCTCCAGACCAGGGAACCCTGAAGATCATATATAGGTTACTCATCGCCTAAGAGAAAACATACACTAATCACCCCTTCCTCCAGACAGGCCATACATTTTTCTGTATCTATTGGAGTGTAACCTCAGGTTTATTGATTATTGGCTAATTGTTTGACTGTTTGAGCACATGAGTACATAACACGTGAATGATGGGGTTATTGGGATTGTATTTTCCTTGGTTTATGTAAGTCTCAAGAATTTGGAGTGGTGGGTTCAGACACGTACACATGGGGTATAAAAGATTTTCACAAATGCTGGTCGGGGTCCTTGGCTAAGAGGAGACACTGCCTTGGGCCCACCGGTGTAATAAACTGTACTCCACTATCTGCATTGTCCTTCTGAGTGAGTTTGTTTCCCGGGATGCATGGCTACAACACAAATATTTCTGTTCTGACAGTCATGGCTTTTTGAGTCAATGTCATTGAGAAAAGTTTAGAAAAGAAGAAATTGGGAAAAGAAAATAAGAAAAAAGGAACTATATTGTACCTTCATGAATTAAAAAGCATGTACAGATTTCATGTTTACCTATGAACTCTAACCTCATACTTTACCTCTGTAAGGTCTGACATTTCTTCCTAGCTAAGTTTCCTTTATAAGATGCAGGTTCATAGTGGGAGAGGGTGTTGAAAGGCAGGAGTTAAAAAACTCTCAATTTGGGGCAAAAAAGTGCAACCTCATCTAATTATTTTAGAAGTGATATAAACCCTCTGCCATGGAGAGCTTTCCTGCCCTCTCCTGGATCTTTCCTCTCCATTACTGGGTCTCTTCTCCTTTTTTGCCTGTCTGATGTTATAGTGTAAGGCCATATTCTCATTCTAAGTCTCACCAATAGACATTTATCTATTAACCAGGATTGGGGTGGGGTGAGGGGGGAGAAGTCTTTCTTTTTCAATTTAACTAGAGTGACTCTTACTGTGGAAATTTTCAAAAGCTGCAACTGGAAACTAAAGAGAAACTTTTTGATTGAGAAGTTCTTCTCAAACCATATTCAGATCCAATTCTGTTCTATTTTGCTTAAAAACAAAACAAAACAAAAAGACCAGGGACTAGCCTGTTCATAACCTCTGTAATCTAATCAAAAGCGTCCCAGGTGAGGGCTCTGTAGGCTTAGAAATGACCTTAATCAAGCATTAGCCCTATCCTCCTATTAATCCCCAACTCTACAAAACATCCGGAGAAGGCAATGGCACCCCACTCCAGTACTCTTGCCTGGAAAATCCCATGGACGGAGGAGCCTAGTAGGCTGCAGTCCAGGGGGAGTCGCTAAGGGTCGGACACGACCGAGCGACTTCACTTCACTTTTCACTTTCATGCATTGGAGAAGGAAATGGCAACCCACTACAATGTTCTTGCCTGGAGAATCCCAAGGACGGCAGAGCCTGGTGGGCTGCCGTCTATGGGGTCGCAAAGAGTCGGACACGACTGAAGCGACTTAGCAGCAGCAGCAGCAGCTACAGAACATGTATTCTGGTCTCTAAAACTGAAGAAGATTGAGAAAGGATTAATGGAAAAGAGAAAGGAACTTTTAAGAATTTAAGACCAATTAGACAGGTGCAGAGGGCCACGAAGCGGGTCCAGGGGCAACTGATTACTGAAGCTTACCTTTAGGTTCCTTCTTTCACATGTATTTGCCGAAAAAGGAGTCACGCAGTACATGTTTGAATGAAGAAATTTGCAATTGTTTTTCTATTTTTTTAGTCTTTCCATACACAGGAGTTTTAGTACCAGAGCCTCTTCATGGCCAGGCTTATAGTTTGTCTCATTAAAATGCGGCCTTTAAAATTGAAACATTAAAAGAAAGGGAAAGACCCGTCACCTATAATTCTATGTTCCTTTACATATTATTTTCACATTCCCCAAGGAACCATTATCTAATTTATTAGTTTTGCTTGCTCATGCTTAGTCGTGTCCGACTCTGCGACCTCATGGACTGTAGCCTGCCATGTTCCTATGTCCATGGGATTTCCCAGGCAAGAATGCTGGAGTGCGTTGCCATTTGCTCCTCCAGGGGATCTTCTCCATTCAGGGATGGAACCCGCGTCTCCTGCACTGGTAGACGAATTCTTTACCACCAAGCTACCTGGGAAGCCCTAATTTGTTAGTTACCAAGCTATGATTGAAGGCAGAAGGGGAGGACGAGATGGCTGGATGGGATCACGTATTCAATGGACATGAATTCCAGCAAGTTCAGGGAGATGGTGAAGGTCGCAAAGAGTCGGACACGACTGAGTGGACAACAGCAACAAAAAGTTATGAAAAGGAAATTTGAAGTGGAGCTCTCTGCTCCATGTCCTTGAGCTGATAAGAAAACACTCAACTTGCAAACAGACACAGGAAAAAAGTGCAAGACAAAAGAGAAACTAAAGCTTTCATTCGATTGAAAGCCATCTCCCCTGCCAGGAGCTCACTGAAGACCTTGGTTTCCTGACCAATGAAATGTTAATAACCTCCTCCTTGCCCCACCCCCTGATAGCCTAAGCGCCTTGTTTTCAATCAGGTCCGCTAGAATGCTATTTAAAGAGCAGTGTAAAGGCAGTGATTGTTGCGGCAGCAGTCATGTCTGGTCGTGGGAAAGGCGGAAAAGGGCTTGGTAAGGGCGGCGCTAAGCGCCATCGCAAGGTATTGCGGGACAATATCCAGGGTATCACTAAGCCAGCTATTCGACGTCTGGCTCGTCGTGGAGGCGTCAAACGTATCTCCGGTCTTATCTACGAAGAGACTCGTGGGGTGCTTAAAGTGTTTTTGGAAAATGTGATCCGGGACGCGGTCACCTACACGGAGCACGCTAAGCGCAAGACTGTTACCGCCATGGACGTGGTCTACGCGCTCAAACGTCAGGGCCGTACCCTTTACGGTTTTGGTGGTTGAGCAAAGCATATACTTGGAACGTTTACGAGAAACTAAAGGCCCTTTTCAGGGCCGCCCAAATGTTCTCTAAAGAGCTGTTTGACGTTATTGAGATACGTGAGGAAGTGTTTTAAGTGTGAGAGGGAACTAACTGCTTTAATGCAGTTTCATACCATATTTCCGAGTGTTTGGGAAGTACGCTCTTTTAATAATAGAAGTAGAGTTATTAGGCGCGGTAAAGTAACCAACAAAAATATTTGCTCTTAGAAGTTTTGTGCGTTTCGATGTCCAACCTTCAAACTGGTTGCCTGGCGGTTTTAATGGCACAAAGCTTCGCGTTATCGCCCACACAATACATGGATATGTAAATGAGGGCTCTTTGCGGACAAGCTTTCATTGGCCGATTATCACTGATGAAAAAAAATCCGCTGAGTTACAAAACTGGTTTCCTGTTAGCCAAGCATAGAGCTTCATAACGGTATCCAGAACAATCCGATTTATGCCCGGCTCTGAAGGGCGCTGGAACAAAGGCACAAAGTGGTCTAACCGGTTCCGCACAGGTTTGTGTAATGCTTGGCAGCCGGCCCACTGCTGGGTGGGATGAAGCCAGCCTTCTTTTCCTCTGCGGTGAGTCTGGGGTACAGAAAATGGGCTCAACTGCCTTTTTCGGCAAGTGAAGAATTTTCCTTCACTATCCCAACTCCATAAAACAGTGGCCACTTTACCCAAAGTTCTGAGCTATGGCTGATTATATACAAATCGAAACTATTGTGTTTAGTTATTTTCCATACAGGAAATAATTTTTCTTCGATTATACAAAGAGGTCCGATTATACAAATGAATTCAGACAGTATATGTCCTAGTGAATCATCTGTATAGCATGGCTGTGTGTGAAACTGCTTAAATTACATAGTATTGCATTGACTTTGTTCGAAGTCGCTCCAAATACCAAGGCCCAAAACAATATATTATTTTCGAGGATCTTTAAATAAGGCTAAATTTACAAAATAGGTAAAAACAAACTAAATTGTTTAAAGTGAAAAAGATGCTTTTCCTAATACAAGCAGGTTTGGATTTAAAGGTTACATTGAGCCTCCAACATCTATACATCGTTTAACATTTTTCAGACTGTGTAGGCAGTATGAACAAGACTCCCTCTCTTCACTGACAACCACAATTATATTAAGACTATATTACAAAATCAAATTTTAATATATGTTTAACATATAGAAAATCTGCTTTCATAGTAACAAAGACAAAATTTTCAATGTTCTTGCAAATTGTAAAACGAAAACGTTTGATTTACACATAATCACAGTGGAAAAATGTTTAAAAAAAAAGAAACAAAACAAAACTTCCCACTAACCCAAATTGAGACCTTGGTTTCCCTATATTATCCCGTTAAGTCCATGGATACGGAGTTCAGAACCCTTATACAGAATGATACATAGAAGTACATACTGGAGTAGAATTAGGTGAAGAAAAGAAACAAAACATGGTAAAACATAGTTGAGGCATGGGACAGATCGCACTCAGAAACTAGGCCTAAATTTTAAACGTAGTAGCTCTCTAGTGGTGCAGATGGTAAAGAATATGCCTGCTAATGCAAGGTTACCTGGGTTTGATCCCTGGATCGGGAAGATGCTCCTAGAGAAGAGAATGGCTGCCCCTTCCAGTATTCTAAGAGTATTTAAGAACTTAAGGAATGTGCCCTGATTTTGTTAGGATGGACAATTCTCTGGAATTGGACACTACTTACGCTGAAGTATCTGTACTGTATGTCCAATAAGATAAACTTCACTACATCACAGGTTCATTTATCAAATACTTAGAACCAGTAGTCTTCCAGAGACTTCTGGAAATGATGTTACACTCTCCTAAAATCACTTAGATGGCTCTGAAAAGAGCCTTTGGGTTCTATGAAAACTGGTGAAGATGTGTTACTTCTTGATTGTTGCTTTCCTAGTGTTAGTTTTTCTGCTGGGTCAGCTTAGGCTTCCCAGTTTTGGGCTTTCCTGCCCTGGCCTTCGATGGACTCTTCCGTTGTTTGCATTTGATTCTTTTAGTTTTCCCCCCGTTCCTAGCAGCTATCTGAGCCGCCGTGGTCCTCAGCTTTTTATCTCTTTTGTTGGCTTTACCATTCTTCGGAGACACTGAATCTCTGGATAAGATCAGCTTCCTAGTTTTCGCAGAAGCAGGTTTTTAAACTTTTCCCTTACTAAGCTCAGGAGCAGCCTTCTTGCTGAGTCTAAAAGAGCCGGACGCACCGGTACCCCTAGTCTGTACCAGGATTCCCTTGCTCACCGGGCCTTTGAGACCCAGCTTGATACGACTATTGTTTCTTTCCACGTCGTAAACTGCAGCTGATAGCGCTTATTTTCAGCGCAGCCAAGGACATGCCAACTCTCTCCTGGGAGACCGAAAGTGCCTCAGTAATAAACTTGGACACTGACACCCTTGCTGTTTTCCAATTCACACCCGTCAAGCCAACTGGCTTCTTTACCCGGTTCCTCACATGAGGTTTGTCCATGGAAGCCGTAACCTGGTCGGCTGGAGCGACAGGCGCTGTCTCAGACATAACAGCAAAGAACAAAATATAACATCAACTAAGCTAAAGTGTCCGTTCCGGGGAGGAGGACCTCAGGGCCTTATATAGGGCAGGACACTCTGTGGTTGGTTCATCACTGAGGCACCGCCCCCGCCCCTTGGGGGAGGAGCATTTGTGTTTGTTTCACTTCTAAAAGTTGAATACCTCAAAAATCTCTTGCACGTAATTGCCCAGGTTCTACTGCCGAATAATTCATAGAGATACAGATTTCAGAAGCCTTTTCAATTTTTAATGGAAAATGACTGCATGCCAAAGCTATTCAAGAAAGCTCTCAATTGTCACCATAATTTAAAGAGAAGAACAAACCCTCCTCTTTTCCATGTAAATATAAAAGTAATTTTAAAGGAAAGACTTATCTCATGTTTCCTGAGTGGTCTTCCAAATGGTTGGCTTCCAGTCGGTGGAGAAAATAAATTATTCACACCTTTATTCTAGTTGAAAATTATTTATGTACATGAGGAAAGTAGCACAGATATCTTAGAAGTCTCACTGCAGACTTGAAAGATGCTTTTAAAATTGTTGAGAAAACTTCAGGGTACCACCTTATTTGGGCAAACACAATCTAATAAACCATGATCTACAGGCCTGTGGATTGTTTGTGACTAAAACAACTTCTCAGTCTCTACAGCTTGATAGCAGACCCTCAAGCAGGAAGTAAATAATACGGATCTCACACATGATGTCTGCTTGGCCAAAATCAAGTCCCCTTGTGGCTGGCGTCCTAAACTGAGTTTTGTTTCTGGTTTTGTTAGTTGAAACCTTACCCCTATGCCCACCCCCATCTCCTTGACACTTCACTGTAAAAAAATAAAAGAAGAAACATACAATCCCTCCCCTTAATATAAAATATGAGGCAGGAACCCTGATATGAAGAGCTCATTGGAAACCACAGACACAGATCTCTAAAAGGACTGGCCTGGCAGGTGTGTCTACAGAGCTGTGGGGAAAGAATGATTACGATAATGTAATACTTCTGAAATACTTCAGAGGAAATCAGATGATGAGACTTGCACATTTATGATTGCAAGAAATAGAAAATAGAATTTTTTTTTCTGTTTTTTAAAATAGAAAAATCTCTTTCACTCTCTTTGCTTCACATCCATGTGCCCACATGTGCACCTACAGACAAACATCTGAAACAAAAACTCTGAAAACAATGCTACCTTAAGGGCTCTCTGATATATTTTAATCTAGTTTATTTTTTTAAAATGCTGGTTGTAAGTCATGAAATTGATTTCACAGCCTACTAATACAATCTGACCCTTTGAAAATTTTTTCTCCTTAGATTACGTTTTACTGAGGACTCTCTTTTAACGTGTATTTGGTTTCCCTGAACTTTGGTGATCCCTTAGAGGTTGTGCCATTAAATGTCAGTGATTTAGGGTTGGATTATGGAATGGACAGAATATATCATTACTGTAAAAATAACAAAGAATGGAATTTTAAAAATTCTTAGATTCCATAATTTAACATTCATAGAAAAAAAGACTCATATTTGCATTATAAATCTAAAATATACCATAAAAACAAGCTCACACATATGTACAGTATATATGTGAGAATCGTTGTCCCAAGTATTTTCCCTCAAAAAATAAAAAAAAAATGTAGGAATTTATTTTATATATGAGGAATCTGAGTCACAGAAAAGTCACATGACTTGACTAAAGTCTTAGAGCTAGTGAGCAGGAAAGCTAGGACTTTATTTCAAGAAGTCTGTCTTCAAAAGGCTCTGCTTCTCCCATCTCACTCTTAGTCTTCTCAGGCTACTCAAACAAAATAGACTGGTGGCTTAAACAATAGAAATTTATTTCTTCACAACTTTGGAGGCTAGAAAAGGCCAGGGTGCCAGTATGGTCAGGTTCCGGTGACACCTCTTTTCCTGTCCTATAGATGGCTGCCTTCTTTCTGTGTCCTTACACAGTCTTTCTTTAGTGCATGCGCACCAGAAGAGTGATGGCTCCCTTTTTCTCTTCTTGTGAGATCTGGAATCCTATTGGATTAGGGACTCATTTTTATGACCTCTTTAACCTAAATTACCTTCTAAAAGCTCTGTCTCCAAATATAGTTAAAAAGGGGGTTGGGGTGTCAGCAAATAAATCTGGAGAGGGGCAGTGCATAAGTCAATCCATAGCGACACTTTTCTCATGTACTGGTTAGGAGGCTTATATGAGACAAGGTAGGTAAAAGTAGTTTTAGTTACATAGGGCCAAACATGGTTCATTATTCCAGCATTGTCCTGGACAGAGGAGGCACCTGATAAATAATTGTTTCTTGATCTTAACCTAGGATCCTACCTACTTATTCTTGACATGGTGCTTTCCCATGGAATGATTGCAGTCATCTCCACTATTTTACAGCAGTTTATTTTTTATGGGGTCATGGCTAATAAAAGCATGGGGAAAAATACTACCTCCACTCATAATAAATGAAATTACAATTCAATTTTTTTTAATCTATCTGGTTAACAATGCTTTAAAAGTGTCCTCAGTAAAAATGACAGCTATGAAAACAAGAATTTTTAAATTATACTGGGATTATAAACTGGCATAGTCCTTCTGAAAGGTAATTTGACAATGTATATGGTAAGAATATTAAAAAATGATTTTACCTTGAGATTTAGTATTCTACTTATAGAAGTCTATTCTAAGGAAATAAATATTTAAAGATTTACATACAAAGAAGTGTGACCTATACTATTTATAATGCATAAAAATGGAACTCAATCCTAATAGCCAGTAACAGACGACTACTTGCATAAGTAATAGTATACCCATTTACAAATGTGTTTCTAGGCGTATTACCTAGAAAACTCAATATGTGTACATATATAGCATGAAACTTAAATTTGGTTTTTAAATGACATATTTTTATATGTGAATCTAATATATGTTCATATTCATATATTCATAGGTCTTATATGCATATAGAAAAGAGATACTAAGATTTGTTTTAATTTTCTGTTATGTATTTTTCTTCTTGTAAATTTCTCAAATTGCCATTTAATATTTTTATACTCAAAATAAATGCTTTAGCCAGGTTCTCATTAATTTTCTATGACTGTTGAAAATATCTTTTATCTGCTTCTGATATCAGTCATTTTCATTGACTTATTTTTGAGATATAATGAAGTCCAGCCGTGACCAGTAGTGGGAAAATACTTTTCTAAAGCCCATTTGCTCCTCCTGTAAAAAGAGAGATTGATTGATTAATTCACTTCTATAATTCATCAAATATCTGATACTGACTCAGAACAACAATAATCACAATGGCTAATGTTCTTCAGGTGTTTGTTCTGTGCTGGACAGTGCTCTAACCACTTTATAGGTACCAATGCATTTATTCTTGCACAAGCTTCTGAGGTACCTATAATGGTACTCCATGGTTTATAGTTGAGGAAATTAAGGCTCAGAGAGATTGAGTTTCCCAGGTGGGACAGCTGTTGGATGGTGTGCCATCCTCTACAGTAAACCCAAACCCTCCGGTGCTTGAGTCTGTGTGCACTCGTAAATAAAAGATAAGCATGATCTAGTTAGTGTCCAGTAAGTCAGGCTTGAGTTAAGTCTTGAAGGGCGGGTAGTCATTTATCAGGTGAGGAAAGAGTGTTAGGGCTTTCACAAAGGAGACACAGTGACAAAGGCCAGGTGGTGGGGATTTTCTAGGGTGAGGTGCTTTGTGGTGAGCCTTGTGGAACCGCTTGTGAGGAATGAGGAAGGCACTTGCATGACGACAGATTGGTGAGTTCCAGCTTGTTATTCCCACATTAAGCAGTTTTAACAGTTCCCAGAAGCCTCCCTTCTCTCAGATGCTCACCCCTCTAGGCTGCTGGCCAATGAAGTCATTCCCCACTTTTAAATAAGCCAAATCACACATCTAATGGAAATATACCCAAATGCTTAGTCACTTTCTTGGGTTGTTACAAAGGGTATTTTCCAACTCCTCTTCGGGTGCTAAAAGGAAAGACAAATACTCAAGACACTTCAAAAGAAGATTGTATAGGGCTTTGATTTCTCTTCTTTTTCTCATTCCTGGGTCTTCCTCCAAGGGCTGGGTAAGCACTTTGCAACTAACATTTTACTGTTTGAGAATAAACTGAGTTAACAGAGGAAAACACTGAAGACTAGTAGCTGGCTCATACTAAGTGCTACACTAGTATTAGCTACTCTTGTTATATTGAACATTTTAATGAGTGCTAACGTGCAAATTTTATCTACCAATCCTCTTGATTCCCGTTTTACATTTTCCCTTTTCATAGCACTAATTCCTTTCTCATATTCTATATAATTACATATTGTAACTATTGCTTGTTGCCTATCTTCCCTGGCTGAGAAGTAAGCGCCAAGAGGACAGTGACTTTGTCTTTTTCCAAGAGATCATCACTGAAGATGGCCCCTTAGCCTCTAAACAAACAAGAACTAGAGGATGGTCTGTAGGGCCAAAGGAGAAAGGGAAGGAACCCTTCCTTAGACCATCCTGCAACTCTGTCTACATTCCTTCTGTGGTAGAAATAACAAAGATGGAGTTCTAGCATATGTGGGAGGCTGAAAACCAAGAAAAGCAAATCAAGTGCAACTCTGACTGCAGTACAGAACGTGAGAGAAAGAAACCACAGAGGGCAGGGGGAAGAGCCCACCAAATTGTGTTTTATGTCAGTAAATGTAAGTCATTAGACATTTGACCAAACCCATGGAACGTACAACATCAAGAATGAATCCTAAGGTCAACTACAGACTGTGGGTGATCATGCTGTTGTATCAATATAAGTTCATCCTTGGTTGGTTAAAAAAAAAAAAAAAAAAATATATANGTTTAGTTATTTTCCATACAGGAAATAATTTTTCTTCGATTATACAAAGAGGTCCGATTATACAAATGAATTCAGACAGTATATGTCCTAGTGAATCATCTGTATAGCATGGCTGTGTGTGAAACTGCTTAAATTACATAGTATTGCATTGACTTTGTTCGAAGTCGCTCCAAATACCAAGGCCCAAAACAATATATTATTTTCGAGGATCTTTAAATAAGGCTAAATTTACAAAATAGGTAAAAACAAACTAAATTGTTTAAAGTGAAAAAGATGCTTTTCCTAATACAAGCAGGTTTGGATTTAAAGGTTACATTGAGCCTCCAACATCTATACATCGTTTAACATTTTTCAGACTGTGTAGGCAGTATGAACAAGACTCCCTCTCTTCACTGACAACCACAATTATATTAAGACTATATTACAAAATCAAATTTTAATATATGTTTAACATATAGAAAATCTGCTTTCATAGTAACAAAGACAAAATTTTCAATGTTCTTGCAAATTGTAAAACGAAAACGTTTGATTTACACATAATCACAGTGGAAAAATGTTTAAAAAAAAAGAAACAAAACAAAACTTCCCACTAACCCAAATTGAGACCTTGGTTTCCCTATATTATCCCGTTAAGTCCATGGATACGGAGTTCAGAACCCTTATACAGAATGATACATAGAAGTACATACTGGAGTAGAATTAGGTGAAGAAAAGAAACAAAACATGGTAAAACATAGTTGAGGCATGGGACAGATCGCACTCAGAAACTAGGCCTAAATTTTAAACGTAGTAGCTCTCTAGTGGTGCAGATGGTAAAGAATATGCCTGCTAATGCAAGGTTACCTGGGTTTGATCCCTGGATCGGGAAGATGCTCCTAGAGAAGAGAATGGCTGCCCCTTCCAGTATTCTAAGAGTATTTAAGAACTTAAGGAATGTGCCCTGATTTTGTTAGGATGGACAATTCTCTGGAATTGGACACTACTTACGCTGAAGTATCTGTACTGTATGTCCAATAAGATAAACTTCACTACATCACAGGTTCATTTATCAAATACTTAGAACCAGTAGTCTTCCAGAGACTTCTGGAAATGATGTTACACTCTCCTAAAATCACTTAGATGGCTCTGAAAAGAGCCTTTGGGTTCTATGAAAACTGGTGAAGATGTGTTACTTCTTGATTGTTGCTTTCCTAGTGTTAGTTTTTCTGCTGGGTCAGCTTAGGCTTCCCAGTTTTGGGCTTTCCTGCCCTGGCCTTCGATGGACTCTTCCGTTGTTTGCATTTGATTCTTTTAGTTTTCCCCCCGTTCCTAGCAGCTATCTGAGCCGCCGTCGTCCTCAGCTTTTTATCTCTTTTGTTGGCTTTACCATTCTTCGGAGACACTGAATCTCTGGATAAGACCAGCTTCCTAGTTTTCGCAGAAGCAGGTTTTTAAACTTTTCCCTTACTAAGCTCAGGAGCAGCCTTCTTGCTGAGTCTAAAAGAGCCGGACGCACCGGTACCCCTAGTCTGTACCAGGATTCCCTTGCTCACCGGGCCTTTGAGACCCAGCTTGATACGACTATTGTTTCTTTCCACGTCGTAAACTGCAGCTGATAGCGCTTATTTTCAGCGCAGCCAAGGACATGCCAACTCTCTCCTGGGAGACCGAAAGTGCCTCAGTAATAAACTTGGACACTGACACCCTTGCTGTTTTCCAATTCACACCCGTCAAGCCAACTGGCTTCTTTACCCGGTTCCTCACTTGAGGTTTGTCCATGGAAGCCGTAACCTGGTCGGCTGGAGCGGCAGGCGCTGTCTCAGACATAACAGCAAAGAACAAAATATAACATCAACTAAGCTAAAGTGTCCGTTCCGGGGAGGAGGACCTCAGGGCCTTATATAGGGCAGGACACTCTGTGGTTGGTTCATCACTGAGGCACCGCCCCCGCCCCTTGGGGGAGGAGCATTTGTGTTTGTTTCACTTCTAAAAGTTGAATACCTCAAAAATCTCTTGCACGTAATTGCCCAGGTTCTACTGCCGAATAATTCATAGAGATACAGATTTCAGAAGCCTTTTCAATTTTTAATGGAAAATGACTGCATGCCAAAGCTATTCAAGAAAGCTCTCAATTGTCACCATAATTTAAAGAGAAGAACAAACCCTCCTCTTTTCCATGTAAATATAAAAGTAATTTTAAAGGAAAGACTTATCTCATGTTTCCTGAGTGGTCTTCCAAATGGTTGGCTTCCAGTCGGTGGAGAAAATAAATTATTCACACCTTTATTCTAGTTGAAAATTATTTATGTACATGAGGAAAGTAGCACAGATATCTTAAAAGTCTCACTGCAGACTTGAAAGATGCTTTTAAAATTGTTGAGAAAACTTCAGGGTACCACCTTATTTGGGCAAACACAATCTAATAAACCATGATCTACAGGCCTGTGGATTGTTTGTGACTAAAACAACTTCTCAGTCTCTACAGCTTGATAGCAGACCCTCAAGCAGGAAGTAAATAATACGGATCTCACACATGATGTCTGCTTGGCCAAAATCAAGTCCCCTTGTGGCTGGCGTCCTAAACTGAGTTTTGTTTCTGGTTTTGTTAGTTGAAACCTTACCCCTATGCCCACCCCCATCTCCTTGACACTTCACTGTAAAAAAATAAAAGAAGAAACATACAATCCCTCCCCTTAATATAAAATATGAGGCAGGAACCCTGATATGAAGAGCTCATTGGAAACCACAGACACAGATCTCTAAAAGGACTGGCCTGGCAGGTGTGTCTACAGAGCTGTGGGGAAAGAATGATTACGATAATGTAATACTTCTGAAATACTTCAGAGGAAATCAGATGATGAGACTTGCACATTTATGATTGCAAGAAATAGAAAATAGAATTTTTTTTTCTGTTTTTTAAAATAGAAAAATCTCTTTTACTCTCTTTGCTTCACATCCATGTGCCCACATGTGCACCTACAGACAAACATCTGAAACAAAAACTCTGAAAACAATGCTACCTTAAGGGCTCTCTGATATATTTTAATCTAGTTTATTTTTTTAAAATGCTGGTTGTAAGTCATGAAATTGATTTCACAGCCTACTAATACAATCTGACCCTTTGAAAATTTTTTCTCCTTAGATTACGTTTTACTGAGGACTCTCTTTTAACGTGTATTTGGTTTCCCTGAACTTTGGTGATCCCTTAGAGGTTGTGCCATTAAATGTCAGTGATTTAGGGTTGGATTATGGAATGGACAGAATATATCATTACTGTAAAAATAACAAAGAATGGAATTTTAAAAATTCTTAGATTCCATAATTTAACATTCATAGAAAAAAAGACTCATATTTGCATTATAAATCTAAAATATACCATAAAAACAAGCTCACACATATGTACAGTATATATGTGAGAATCGTTGTCCCAAGTATTTTCCCTCAAAAAATAAAAAAAAAATGTAGGAATTTATTTTATATATGAGGAATCTGAGTCACAGAAAAGTCACATGACTTGACTAAAGTCTTAGAGCTAGTGAGCAGGAAAGCTAGGACTTTATTTCAAGAAGTCTGTCTTCAAAAGGCTCTGCTTCTCCCATCTCACTCTTAGTCTTCTCAGGCTACTCAAACAAAATAGACTGGTGGCTTAAACAATAGAAATTTATTTCTTCACAACTTTGGAGGCTAGAAAAGGCCAGGGTGCCAGTATGGTCAGGTTCCGGTGACACCTCTTTTCCTGTCCTATAGATGGCTGCCTTCTTTCTGTGTCCTTACACAGTCTTTCTTTAGTGCATGCGCACCAGAAGAGTGATGGCTCCCTTTTTCTCTTCTTGTGAGATCTGGAATCCTATTGGATTAGGGACTCATTTTTATGACCTCTTTAACCTAAATTACCTTCTAAAAGCTCTGTCTCCAAATATAGTTAAAAAGGGGGTTGGGGTGTCAGCAAATAAATCTGGAGAGGGGCAGTGCATAAGTCAATCCATAGCGACACTTTTCTCATGTACTGGTTAGGAGGCTTATATGAGACAAGGTAGGTAAAAGTAGTTTTAGTTACATAGGGCCAAACATGGTTCATTATTCCAGCATTGTCCTGGACAGAGGAGGCACCTGATAAATAATTGTTTCTTGATCTTAACCTAGGATCCTACCTACTTATTCTTGACATGGTGCTTTCCCATGGAATGATTGCAGTCATCTCCACTATTTTACAGCAGTTTATTTTTTATGGGGTCATGGCTAATAAAAGCATGGGGAAAAATACTACCTCCACTCATAATAAATGAAATTACAATTCAATTTTTTTTAATCTATCTNTCTACAGAGCTGTGGGGAAAGAATGATTACGATAATGTAATACTTCTGAAATACTTCAGAGGAAATCAGATGATGAGACTTGCACATTTATGATTGCAAGAAATAGAAAATAGAATTTTTCTTTCTGTTTTTTAAAATAGAAAAATCTCTTTTACTCTCTTTGCTTCACATCCATGTGCCCACATGTGCACCTACAGACAAACATCTGAAACAAAAACTCTGAAAACAATGCTACCTTAAGGGCTCTCTGATATATTTTAATCTAGTTTATTTTTTTTAAATGCTGGTTGTAAGTCATGAAATTGATTTCACAGCCTACTAATACAATCTGACCCTTTGAAAATTTTTTCTCCTTAGATTACGTTTTACTGAGGACTCTCTTTTAACGTGTATTTGGTTTCCCTGAACTTTGGTGATCCCTTAGAGGTTGTGCCATTAAATGTCAGTGATTTAGGGTTGGATTATGGAATGGACAGAATATATCATTACTGTAAAAATAACAAAGAATGGAATTTTAAAAATTCTTAGATTCCATAATTTAACATTCATAGAAAAAAAGACTCATATTTGCATTATAAATCTAAAATATACCATAAAAACAAGCTCACACATATGTACAGTATATATGTGAGAATCGTTGTCCCAAGTATTTTCCCTCAAAAAATAAAAAAAAAATGTAGGAATTTATTTTATATATGAGGAATCTGAGTCACAGAAAAGTCACATGACTTGACTAAAGTCTTAGAGCTAGTGAGCAGGAAAGCTAGGACTTTATTTCAAGAAGTCTATCTTCAAAAGGCTCTGCTTCTCCCATCTCACTCTTAGTCTTCTCAGGCTACTCAAACAAAATAGACTGGTGGCTTAAACAATAGAAATTTATTTCTTCACAACTTTGGAGGCTAGAAAAGGCCAGGGTGCCAGTATGGTCAGGTTCCGGTGACACCTCTTTTCCTGTCCTATAGATGGCTGCCTTCTTTCTGTGTCCTTACACAGTCTTTCTTTAGTGCATGCGCACCAGAAGAGTGATGGCTCCCTTTTTCTCTTCTTGTGAGATCTGGAATCCTATTGGATTAGGGACTCATTTTTATGACCTCTTTAACCTAAATTACCTTCTAAAAGCTCTGTCTCCAAATATAGTTAAAAAGGGGGTTGGGGTGTCAGCAAATAAATCTGGAGAGGGGCAGTGCATAAGTCAATCCATAGCGACACTTTTCTCATGTACTGGTTAGGAGGCTTATATGAGACAAGGTAGGTAAAAGTAGTTTTAGTTACATAGGGCCAAACATGGTTCATTATTCCAGCATTGTCCTGGACAGAGGAGGCACCTGATAAATAATTGTTTCTTGATCTTAACCTAGGATCCTACCTACTTATTCTTGACATGGTGCTTTCCCATGGAATGATTGCAGTCATCTCCACTATTTTACAGCAGTTTATTTTTTATGGGGTCATGGCTAATAAAAGCATGGGGAAAAATACTACCTCCACTCATAATAAATGAAATTACAATTCAATTTTTTTTAATCTATCTGGTTAACAATGCTTTAAAAGTGTCCTCAGTTAAAATGACAGCTATGAAAATAAGAATTTTTAAATTATACTGGGATTATAAACTGGCATAGTCCTTCTGAAAGGTAATTTGACAATGCATATGGTAAGAATATTAAAAAATGATTTTACCTTGAGATTTAGTATTCTACTTATAGAAGTCTATTCTAAGGAAATAAATATTTAAAGATTTACATACAAAGAAGTGTGACCTATACTATTTATAATGCATAAAAATGGAACTCAATCCTAATAGCCAGTAACAGACGACTACTTGCATAAGTAATAGTATACCCATTTACAAATGTGTTTCTAGGCGTATTACCTAGAAAACTCAATATGTGTACATATATAGCATGAAACTTAAATTTGGTTTTTAAATGACATATTTTTATAGGTGAATCTAATATATGTTCATATTCATATATTCATAGGTCTTATATGCATATAGAAAAGAGATACTAAGATTTGTTTTAATTTTCTGTTATGTATTTTTCTTCTTGTAAATTTCTCAAATTGCCATTTAATATTTTTATACTCAAAATAAATGCTTTAGCCAGGTTCTCATTAATTTTCTATGACTGTTGAAAATATCTTTTATCTGCTTCTGATATCAGTCATTTTCATTGACTTATTTTTGAGATATAATGAAGTCCAGCCGTGACCAGTAGTGGGAAAATACTTTTCTAAAGCCCATTTGCTCCTCCTGTAAAAAGAGAGATTGATTGATTAATTCACTTCTATAATTCATCAAATATCTGATACTGACTCAGAACAACAATAATCACAATGGCTAATGTTCTTCAGGTGTTTGTTCTGTGCTGGACAGTGCTCTAACCACTTTATAGGTACCAATGCATTTATTCTTGCACAAGCTTCTGAGGTACCTATAATGGTACTCCATGGTTTATAGTTGAGGAAATTAAGGCTCAGAGAGATTGAGTTTCCCAGGTGGGACAGCTGTTGGATGGTGTGCCATCCTCTACAGTAAATCCAAACCCGCCGGTGCTTGAGTCTGTGTGCACTCGTAAATAAAAGATAAGCATGATGTAGTTAGTGTCCAGTAAGTCAGGCTTGAGTTAAGTCTTGAAGGGCGGGTAGTCATTTATCAGGTGAGGAAAGAGTGTTAGGGCTTTCACAAAGGAGACACAGTGACAAAGGCCAGGTGGTGGGGATTTTCTAGGGTGAGGTGCTTTGTGGTGAGCCTTGTGGAACCGCTTGTGAGGAATGAGGAAGGCACTTGCATGACGACAGATTGGTGAGTTCCAGCTTGTTATTCCCACATTAAGCAGTTTTAACAGTTCCCAGAAGCCTCCCTTCTCTCAGATGCTCACCCCTCTAGGCTGCTGGCCAATGAAGTCATTCCCCACTTTTAAATAAGCCAAATCACACATCTAATGGAAATATACCCAAATGCTTAGTCACTTTCTTGGGTTGTTACAAAGGGTATTTTCCAACTCCTCTTCGGGTGCTAAAAGGAAAGACAAATACTCAAGACACTTCAAAAGAAGATTGTATAGGGCTTTGATTTCTCTTCTTTTTCTCATTCCTGGGTCTTCCTCCAAGGGCTGGGTAAGCACTTTGCAACTAACATTTTACTGTTTGAGAATAAACTGAGTTAACAGAGGAAAACACTGAAGACTAGTAGCTGGCTCATACTAAGTGCTACACTAGTATTAGCTACTCTTGTTATATTGAACATTTTAATGAGTGCTAACGTGCAAATTTTATCTACCAATCCTCTTGATTCCCGTTTTACATTTTCCCTTTTCATAGCACTAATTCCTTTCTCATATTCTATATAATTACATATTGTAACTATTGCTTGTTGCCTATCTTCCCTGGCTGAGAAGTAAGCGCCAAGAGGACAGTGACTTTGTCTTTTTCCAAGAGATCATCACTGAAGATGGCCCCTTAGCCTCTAAACAAACAAGAACTAGAGGATGGTCTGTAGGGCCAAAGGAGAAAGGGAAGGAACCCTTCCTTAGACCATCCTGCAACTCTGTCTACATTCCTTCTGTGGTAGAAATAACAAAGATGGAGTTCTAGCATATGTGGGAGGCTGAAAACCAAGAAAAGCAAATCAAGTGCAACTCTGACTGCAGTACAGAACGTGAGAGAAAGAAACCACAGAGGGCAGGGGGAAGAGCCCACCAAATTGTGTTTTATGTCAGTAAATGTAAGTCATTAGACATTTGACCAAACCCATGGAACGTACAACATCAAGAATGAATCCTAAGGTCAACTACAGACTGTGGGTGATCATGCTGTTGTATCAATATAAGTTCATCCTTGGTTGGTTAAAAAAAAAAAAAAAAAAAATATATATATATATATATATATATATATATACCATTCTGATGAGTGATGTTGATAATGGGAAAGGCTACACGTGTGTGTGTGTATGTGTATGTGGTGGGGGAGGTAGGGGATATTTTAGAAATCTCTGTACCTCCCTTTCAATTTTGTTGTAAACCAAAACTGATATAAAAATACTTATAAAAATATATATGTAGAAAAAAAAATCCAATCCACTGACACTATATCTAGAATTGATGGAGTCAGGCTCAGTCTCAGATGCTTAGAGTCAAGCATGCTGAGCACTTCCCAGAACCTCCAAAAAACTTTCACTCTGATGCTTGCTGGTATCCTTGACCCACCTTGGAAACTAGCAGGCATTCTTCCTCTCAAGATCTCAGAACTTGCATCATCTCTGTAGAATTCTTAAATATGTAATTGTATTTGTTTCTTTCAATTTTAAAAAATATATGCATTTCAGTGCACTAAAGCCAAAATGCATGTGTTTAAAAACCTAGTGAGTAACATCTATCATCTGAATTGTTCATGCAAATCCAGCGATAAAAAGGGCACATTTAAATATTTGATATTTTTATCTCTTGTCCTACAACAAAGATAAGGTCAATTATATTACAGAAAAAAGCGAAAAGAAAATAAAGAAAAACAAAGAAGAGGAGTAGAGGAGAGAAAAAAGAAAATGAGAATAAGGTTTTATCTTTATTGCTTTTGAAGCCAATTCTTCTACTGTTCAAGAACTTGGGCTGAAAATGATTAAGATCAAGGTTTTACCCCAGTATCTCCTCCTCTTGAAAAAAGCCTCAGCATTTTTGTTCCTTCATCCCTCTGGGCCTGCAGCTGGGACATCTAACACCATGAATACCCCATAGAAAGACAAAACTAGCTCTTTCTATTATTAATTACAATACAAATTGCTTATTAGATGATAAGGTTATGTGAGTCTTTAAATAAGCAAATCAAAGCCTCATTTTCCTCTCTCAGGACTGATATGAGAGACAATAAGAAAGTCGCTGATTCTCCAAATTTACTTTCTTTTTCCTAATTTACAATAAACGTATAGTACCTGAGGATATGTCAAGCTAATTTTCCGAGTCCAAAAAGTATAATCAGAGTCTAGATTTGCTGACAAGTTCACAGGCAACTGTGTATTTGGCCCAATTTATTTTTATGCTTAGTCATCCAGGATTGCACAAGGTGAAAGTTTGGAAAAGCCTACTCATTTTTAATGCTTTTGAATTTAGGTCTGTTGGACTGCAAAGTACTGAATCTATACATCTTTACAAATCTGGAAGTTTCAAGACAAATGATAGCTATCGCTCTTTATGTCCTTAGGTATATGCTTAGGGACCTAATCAAGTATAAATGGAGAAAGAAAATGCATGTTCGTTTGACTTCTTGGGCCAACGTAAATTCATTGGAGTCCACTGGCAATCTTTTCATATTGCTTTTGAAATTCCTATCAAGGTCTTCAATCATAAGCTGCCTTAGTTCCCTTTAGGGTGTAAAGAAGGATATAAGTGAAATTTGCCAAACATCACACAAAAAGTGAGTACATACTATGGGCCAGGCACTCTTCAAAGGGTGTTGTATGCATTTAAGGTCTTTTTTTTTTTTTTTCCCCATTAAAGGTCTTTCATTGTCACAAACATCTAGAAGGTACGTGCTATTACTATCATCCTCAAGATAGAGAAGAAGCACAGAGAGATTAATGGCTTGCATCAGTCTCACAGCTAATAGCTTGCATCAGTCTCACAGCTAATAATTGGCAAGCTGAGAGTTAAATTTGGAGGTTCTGTCTCCCAGGGGCTACACTTTAGTCATCAGGGAGCAATGCTGTGCCATCACTTTACTGGCATCATATCATTTCTAGGACAAATATTTTTTATATTTGTCATTTCATTTAATCCTCAGCCCATCTTCATAAGTAGGCAATTATTATCACCCCACAGGCTCAGAGTAGTAGGTCTCTCAAACAGTAACTCAAAGTTGTTCTATTAATTATTAGCACACTGTTTACTTGTGTATAAGGTATGTCAAGCAATAGATTATTTCATCCAAAAAGGTCAAAAAAGATGTCTATATAATAGAAAGAAGGGAAAAAATGCCTGTAGACTGTCCATAAACAGGATATCATGTTTGTACATTATTTTCAGTAGGAAAGAGTTCACTGTGGACAATCTGTTCTTACATAGACCAAAGAGGATTTAAAAATAATAATAATGATGATTCTCTATAAATTCTCAAGATTGGCTGTGAAGCATAATGTGACAGGCTGCCTCTGTGTAATGTATTCCACCAGCTCTCAATCAGTATTTTCATTTTAGAGGATATATGTTCACCATTTCCAGCATCAAAATCTCTCAACTTCTCCACTTTGATCAAGACTCTTATAAAGCTGTAGTGGGTTTTACTCTCCTCTTTGGAACATTTTGTTATCTGCATATTAAACAGAGGAGGAGAACAAAAAGTTCATGAGAGCAATCACATATATAATAAGAAATATTTGAAATCTCTTTTATCTTCAAGTACTTAACTGATATGTCTTAAATATAAGAAATAGAAATAGAGGAAAACAATAGAATGGGAAAGACTACAGATCTCTTCGAACAAAGCTAGTGGAGGTGATGGAATTCTAGTTGAGTTATTTCGAACAAAGCTAGTGGAAGTAATGGAATTCCAGTTGAGCTATTTCAAATCTTAAAAGATGATGCTATGAAAGTGCTGCATTCAACATACCAGCAAATTTGGAAAACTCAGCAGGGGCCACAGGACTGGAAAAGGTCAGTTTTCATTCCAATTCCAAAGAAAGGCAATACCGAAGAATGCTCAAACTACTGCACAATTGTACTCATCTCACATGCTAATAAAGTAATGCTCAAAATTCTTCAAGCCAGGCTTCAACAGTACGTGAACCATGAACTTCCAGATGTTCAAGCTGGTTTTAGAAAAGGCAGAGGCACCAGAGATCAAATTACTAACATCTGCTGGATCATTGAAAAAGCAAGAGAGCTCCAGAAAAACATCTACTGCTACTTTATTGACTATGACAAAGCCTGACTGTGTGGATCACAATAAACTGTGGAAAATTCTGAAAGAGATGGAAATAACAGACCACCTGACCTGCCTCTTGAGAAATCTGTATGCAGGTCAGGAAGCAACAGTTAGAACTGGTCATAGGACAACAGACTTGTTCCAAATAGGAAAAGGTGTACGTTAAGGATGTAATTGTCACCCTGCTTATTTAACTTCTGTGCAGAGTACAGAAGTGTTTCATGAGAAACACTGGGCTGGAAGAAGCACAAGCTGGAATCAAGATTGCTGGGAGAAATATCAGTAACCTCAGATATGCAGATGATACTACCCTTATGGTAGAAAGTGAAGAGGAACTAAAGAGCCTCTTTATGAAAGAGAAAGACAAGAGTGAAAAAGTAGGCTTAAAACTCAACATTCAGAAAACTAAGATCATGGCATCCATTCCCATCACTTCATGGCAAATAGATGGGGAAACAATGGAAAGAGTGACAGACTTCATTTTTGGGGCTCCAAAATCATCGCAGATGGTGACTGCAGCCATGAAATTGAAAGACATTTGTTCCTTGGAAGAAAAGTTATGACCAACCTAGACAGCATATTAAAAAGCAAAAGATATTACTTTGCCAACAAAGGTCCATCTGGTCAAAGCTATGGTTTTTCCAGTAGTCATGTACAGATGTAAGAGTTGGACTATAAAGAAAGCTAAGTACCGAAGAATTGATGCTTTTGAACTGTGGTGTTGAAGACTCTTGAGAGTCCTTTGGACTACAAGGAGATCCAGCCAGTCTATCCTAAAGGGAAGCAGTCCTGAATATGCATTGGAAGGACTGATGCTAAATCTGAAACTCCAGTACTTTGGCCACCTGATGCAAAGAACTGACTCATTTGAAAAGACCCTGATGTTGGGAAAGATTGAAGGCAGGAGGAGAAGGGAATGACAGAGGATGAGATGGTTGGGTGGTGTCACTGACTCGNTCCAGTACTTTGGCCACCTGATGCAAAGAACTGACTCATTTGAAAAGACCCTGATGTTGGGAAAGATTGAAGGCAGGAGGAGAAGGGAATGACAGAGGATGAGATGGTTGGGTGGTGTCACTGACTCGATGGACATGAGTTTGAGTAAGCTCCGGGAGTTGGCGATGGACAGAGAGGCCTGGTGTGCTGCAGTCCATGGGGTCACAGAGAGTTAGACATGACTGAGGGACTGAACTGAACTGAACTGAAAATAGAACAGTTCTCAAAGATCATCTTCATGGAATTAAGTTAAATAAGTGTCATTTTTTCTAATTGCAGTTTTAACTACTTGAGCCATACTCAGAAATAGATTATGGAGTACACAGCCTTTTGTTCAAGAACTTTTAGCCAAGGTACAGAGGACTACATTCTAAGGATTTTAAATTATTTTCAAATACTCATGAGTCCTCATTCTCTCAGTAATGATCCCACATACTGTAGCTGGCCAGGCTCCTCTGTCCATGGAATTTTCCAGGCAGGAATACTGGAGTTACCATTTCCTCCTTCAGGAGATCTTCCCAACTCATGATTCAAACCCATGTCTCATGTGACTCCCACATTGGCAGGCACTGCACCACCTGGGAAAGCCAAACGCAGAGAGTCTTCTAACACTTGGGAAGAACAAATCTGAAATCTAATCATTGGAAAAACAGATATTGGAGAAAAGGTCAAACAGTAGCACAAAAGGAAGAAAGAAGGAAAAAGTGATCTATTCTAGATTTCATCTGGATCTATAGAATCTTAAGAGGAAAACTTCCTACTTCCCAAATTCTGAAAATCTTTTAGTAAGTATACAGATTCACTTTTCAACGAGAGTGTATATCCAAGTGGTAGAATTCTAAATGTGTTTACTATGTGAAAAAAATTATCCATTAGTCCTAGTTTAAAATACTGGAAATCGTCTTTTCTAGCATTATTATGACTTCCCTGGTGGCACAGACGGTAAAGTGTCTGTCTACAATATGAGAGACCTGGGTTCGATCCCTGGGTTGGGAAGATTCCCTGGAGAAGGAAATGGCAACCCACTCTAGTACTCTTGCCTTGAAAAGCTCATGGACGGAGGAGCTTGGTGCAGGCTACTGCCCATGGGGTCACAAAGAGTCAGGCACGACTGAGTGACTTCACTTTAGCATTATTAAGGGNAACAGCCCTTTTAGGAAGCAGGCAACTGTATTCCCTCACAGGCATAAAGAAACTGGGAGGCTGTCCAAAACCTTCTTTGTTCTCTGGGCTCACATGTATCCTTTACTTACACCCTTTACAAATTTAAAGTGGCAAAACCAAGCATAACTATTTCCATGCTCAGAAGGCATCTATATGCTCTCTAACCTATTAATCTATGATCATTCTCAACCTTGTAAAAATAAAAGGCATGCACAGTTCTAATTGTTTTTAGTGATGCGTATTTTGTACTCTCCAGTTTAGAAATTGCTCAGGTATCCAAAGATTAGGCATTTATTTACTCAGTTTAATACCACCTAAATTTTGTAGTATCTATAAACTTTGAATTCACGATTTAAGTTGACACACTGAGTCAATATGTAATCTTATAAAAATTAGTTCCATTTTAAAAGTGACATTACCTATCCACTTTATCACTATCTTGTGATAATTTAGTTCAATGCATAGTTAGCATAATGTAGAATTTTAAATAAATAGATGTTAACTCATCACTAAACTGAGTTGAAGTAACTTAGCAAGTTTAAATTACCTCTTTTTTTTGAAAGAAAATAATCCCTAAACTTGGGTAAACTAGAATATTATGGTAACATTACTTTTACATTATGACAACAATAAATAAAAAGACATAGATCCATTTTGTAAAGCAAATTTTTAAGCCAGTAAATTTATCCAAAAAGTTATATTAGAAATATTTGATTTTTTCCTATAGAATTACATGCCATGTATTAAAATATTTAAGTTGTTTGAAGATAGTGGAGTAGTTCTGTTTCTTATCTCATAACTTGTTAACAATCACCACTAATTAAATTCAGTGAAACGTTCTCTTTTTTTGCCTGAGTTACCACTTAAGACGTAGCCACATTTAAATAATCAGGAGAATTTGATTTTCCTCTTATTTTAAATTGATGAATTTAGCCTTTATATCAAGCTATTTAAAATTTGAGTTTACATTATAATTTTAAAATTTCCTGTTGAAGTAATTTGTTTAAAATTATTTGTATTCATTAAGCTTTAAGATTCTCAATCACCGTACAATTTTTAGAGGGGCTAATTGTGAAATGTAACAAAAATTCAATATTTAATTTAAAAACAGCACAGAGATTTAAGTATGTTAATCGGTTAAACAAACAAATGTGATTGATTAGAGATGCCTTGGGGAACACCAACGCTGAGAATATGAGTAAAGTCTCTCATATCCTTCAAAGATTGGTAGGAAGTTCTAGTTTCCAGTGCCATATCCCTCACAATGAATTCTTTAAGGACTGTAAACTATTAAATGTTTGTTTTAATACAGCTTTGGAAGTGCTCTCTCTCTTTTATTTAACGTGATTCAATAGCTCTATTTATAATGGCATATTTCTTCTCTCTCCTGACTTTACTTAAAGAACAGACAATTTTTTTAAAATTACTGAATCATAAATTTTTGAGGCTTCAGGATACCAAAACAGGCCAATTCCATGAAGAGTCTATTTCCTTTTTTTTTCTTCAGTTTACTGTTGAGTCTACAACTTTATTAAGGTAAAAAGTTTTAGGTGGCAATTTTATATTCACATTATTTTTGAAGCAGGAATATTGCTTTTGCTGGTAGTAACAATTATTTGGACTTATACTGAGTAATCACAGAAGCACTCTTGAAAGAAACTCTGATTTTTAGTTAAAAGAACACACAGTATATAGACACAAAACACCAAATAGAGTTGATCCCATCAAAGGCTAGAAAGATAAACACCAGCTTCCTGATCCTGTGTTCTCAACTGCCAGAGAATATCAGAATCCTCAAACAACCCCCAAAAGATTAAGAAATGAACCAAATTCCACCCTGTCCTTTGACACCAATTAGGTGACTCAGGGGTGAAGAATCCACCTGTAATGCAAGAGACTTGGTAGGAGCCTCAGATTCAATATCTGGGTCTGGAAGATCCCTTGGAAAAGCAAATGGCAACCTATTCCAGTATTCTTGCCTGGAAATCCCAAGGAGAAAGGACCCTGGCAGTCTACAGCCCATCTGGTCACGAAGAGTTGGACACAACTTGGCGACTCAACAGTAACAAAATCTTACTGTGCATGGGCGATCAGTAGCTCATGCTCAGTCCTTCAGTCAGTTTTCCAGGCAAGAATACTGGAGTGGGTTGCCATTTCCTATTCCAAGAAGGTCTACAAGATCCAGGAGATTTTCTTGATCCAGGCATGGTTGCATCTCCTTCACAGGCAGGTGGGTTGAATTCTTTACCACTGCGCCAATCACTTAATGATCTAATCATAAAACGACTAAAGTGTATCCAATCTAACACCACATCAAGAAGCAAATTAGGCAAAAATTTTAGCATGCATGAGCCAAGGGAAGAGAAATAGAAAACTCAAAAGTGCCCAGGGCTAGACAAACTATATATTCAGGTCACATTTCTGTTCATTCCTAAGGTAGGACTCAGGTAAACAATGTCTCGGTGGACTCTTCAGAAATAAACTGTCAAGTGTTAATGATTAGTCAGCCTGCTCTTGTACTGAAGAGAAATCAAGCAAGAATTACTTCATCCAACAAAGACAAACTAAAATTTATGTGTGAGGAAAACAGGAAGAGAACGAAATAAAAACCTTGTAGGCAACCTGGGTTTTTTGAACCTATGTTTGAACCTAATTTTCAAACCTATGTTTGAACCTATTTGGGGTAAACAGATTAGGCAGTGAGGAGAGGTTGATGGTCTGATTTGGATCTCCAAGCATGGTGCAGGCTCACTAGAGATATAGGAAAAAAATCCTATGACAGCTGGTAAGGGACTTGGAAACAGTTTGAAGAGCTGGTGTGAAAAGCATATGCCATTGACCTATATGCACATTATTTTTTAGCATAACTTCCAGGTCAGGCAGCCGGTGATTGTGGACCTGTTCCAATGGAACCCTGACTAGCGAGCGCCAGACAGGCCTCTGTATTTTTCGCAGGTGTCAAATAAAACTCAACACTCATCACAGGGTTTTAACGTTAAGTAATCAAATCACATTGCATCTTACCCCAAATTGTTAAACAAATTCCTTGTTTCCCTTGAAGCACAGATTTTATGCCTTTTAATCTACCCACCTATTTTAGAGAATGGAAACGTTACTCCGAGGCGCGCTCTTCCCCTCCCCTAACCCGTCCCGCCCAGCGACTTGCTAGTTTGGGAATTTTGTATGCTACAGACTGTATGCGAAATACAATTGCGACACTTTTCCTCCGCCCACCTAGTTTTTCCTGTTTTCCGTTACTAGCCCACAGTTCAGACGTGACCGAGACTTGTCGAATTGCTTTATGAATTTTTTTAATAATTTCCTATTCAGATTAGCATACTAGTTCCGTCAATTCTTAAGCCCATTAATGAAAGTCCACCGTACATAGATTACAGCTCTCTCTGTGCACACGTGGGTGGCTCTTAAAAGAGCCTTTGGGGTCANCAAATCACATTGCATCTTACCCCAAATTGTTAAACAAATTCCTTGTTTCCCTTGAAGCACAGATTTTATGCCTTTTAATCTACCCACCTATTTTAGAGAATGGAAACGTTACTCCGAGGCGCGCTCTTCCCCTCCCCTAACCCGTCCCGCCCAGCGACTTGCTAGTTTGGGAATTTTGTATGCTACAGACTGTATGCGAAATACAATTGCGACACTTTTCCTCCGCCCACCTAGTTTTTCCTGTTTTCCGTTACTAGCCCACAGTTCAGACGTGACCGAGACTTGTCGAATTGCTTTATGAATTTTTTTAATAATTTCCTATTCAGATTAGCATACTAGTTCCGTCAATTCTTAAGCCCATTAATGAAAGTCCACCGTACATAGATTACAGCTCTCTCTGTGCACACGTGGGTGGCTCTTAAAAGAGCCTTTGGGGTCAGGTGTAAAGACGCTTACTTGGCAAGTTTACTTGGAGCTGGTGTACTTGGTGACAGCCTTGGTACCCTCGGACACGGCATGTTTGGCCAACTCCCCGGGCAACAGCAGGCGCACGGCCGTCTGGATCTCCCTGGATGTGATGGTCGAGCGCTTGTTGTAATGGGCCAGGCGCGATGCCTCGCCCGCAATACGCTCGAAGATGTCGTTGACGAAGGAGTTCATGATGCCCATGGCCTTGGACGAGATGCCAGTATCTGGGTGGACCTGCTTCAGTACCTTGTACACATACACAGAATAGCTCTCCTTCCGGCTGCGCTTACGCTTCTTCCCATCCTTCTTCTGGGCCTTGGTCACCGCCTTCTTGGAGCCTTTCTTCGGGGCAGGAGCGGACTTGGCTGGCTCAGGCATTTTAAAACCTGAAAACACGAAAGATAAATGGGAAATAGGAAGCAGATTTCTGCTACTTATAGGGCCTTTATGCTAATGAGGGATGCAGAGCGCGTCTTAGTTAATTGGAAGATAAACAGCAAGGTTGTCATCTATGGGCAGAACTATGCAAATGAGGTATGGAAATTGAACTTTTCTATTGGCTAGTCCGCTGAGTCTCGTTAATAACCAATCAAACAACCGGATTTACTCCCCAGGAACTGCCTATAAAAGCAGCAGTAGTGTACCTAGTTTTAGACTTGGTGTATTTTGGCAAGCAGTCTTGTTTGGTTTTTTTTTGCTTTTTTTTTTTAAATTTTCCCTAAATTTGCTATGTCTGGACGTGGCAAGCAAGGCGGTAAAGCGCGAGCAAAGGCCAAGTCTCGTTCTTCGCGGGCGGGGCTCCAGTTCCCCGTTGGGCGAGTCCATCGTCTACTGCGCAAGGGCAATTACGCCGAGCGGGTAGGCGCTGGGGCCCCGGTTTACCTGGCGGCGGTGCTGGAGTATCTGACGGCCGAGATCTTGGAGCTGGCGGGCAACGCGGCGCGCGACAACAAGAAGACTCGTATCATCCCGCGCCACTTGCAGCTGGCCATCCGCAACGACGAAGAACTCAACAAACTGCTGGGCCGTGTGACCATCGCTCAGGGTGGTGTGCTGCCTAACATCCAGGCGGTGCTGCTGCCCAAGAAAACCGAGAGTCACCACAAGGCCAAGGGCAAGTAATTGGACTGAGACTTGAGTTTCCGGAAGTGCTTTCAAACCCAAAGGCTCTTTTCAGAGCCCCCACTCTTTCAAAAGAAGAGCTAGTATCACTGTATTTGTAAAAAACCAAAAGGTAAGTTAAATTTTTATGAAAGCTAAAGAATTACAAGAAAATTCCAAGTTTAAAGTGATAAATCGACTAAGGCTTGATTTCACAAAGTGGTTATGTATTTCTGATAGGTGATGTGGCCTTGGAAGGTAAGGCCTAAGGGTTTAACTCGCCTCAGTAAACTTGTTTTGACATACTACTTGGGTGATGAGAGCAAACGTGTTGAGCAAGATGGCCAGGCCCTCTCAGACACCTCGCTCTGCAATGAACCCTTATTTCTTTAAGGAAATCAAGGTCTCCGGTTAACTTTCAAAGTGCCATTTGAAACAATAGCACGTGTTTAGAAAGGGGCTTCTGAAAAGCTCCCTGGAGTTAACATGTGGTAGCTCAGAACAATCTAGACAGACTCGAATTGTGTCTTCTCCCCCATTTACAGATTGATATTTGGGGCTAATTTCTAACCTAGTAGTTTTTATGTAAAGTGAATTGTGTGCTATTCTTTAGTCGTGTCTGACTCTTGCGACCCCATGGACTTGTAGTGTGCCAGGCTCCTCTGTCCAAGGGATTCTCTAGGCAAGAATCCTGGAGTGGGCTGCCATTGCCTTCTCCAAGAACCCGAGATTAGTGCCTGAATGAAAAGGTTCAAGTTTCTAGGTTCCCAACGCAGCCCTTAAAGGATTAGAGCAGGACTGTAGTTCTCCCCCAAAGTAGTTTACTACTGGAGATCTAGTAAATCAGCTGCTCCAACCCAAAAGAGGACGTGAAGTGAAATCGCTCAGTCGTGTCCGACTCTTTGCGACCCCATGGACAGTAGCCTGCACCAGGCTCCTCCGTCCATAGGATTTTCTAGGCAGGAGCACTGGAGTGGGTTGCCATTTCCTTCTCCAGGGAATCCTACCTACCCAGGACTCGAACACAGGTCCCACATTGATGGACGCTTTACTGTCTGAGCCACCAGGGGACCTAGTACTGTACAAAAATCCCTAGGATCCTGTTTTCCAGGATTGAGTCTCATCGAGTATTTTGGATGACTCAGTTTGTACTTAAAGGAGTGGACAAGGAGGCTGAGTAAGCCAGAGTGTGGGAACTAGGCAGCCCAGGGAAACGAACCCACACTCAAACACTCCTGGGGCTTCACTGAAGCGTTTTGCACAGAAATCAGTTGGTTTGGAGCATTCAAATCCAGATGTGTGGGCAGAGATCATCTAAACAGTAGCTGGTTCCCCTGGACACACCTTCCTCTTAACTTTGACACAGACATCCTGCAGTCTTGGAGCCTCCATCCCACTCTTCCCCTCCTCCTGAGCTACCCTCCTCCCCACCCCACCCTCTCAGCCCCACCTCCAGCCTGGCCTTGAAACCAGTAGCCAAAGAACCTGGCTAGTGTATGCGTGTTTGGTGAAGGCAAAGTGGCAGAAAAAGAAATGAGCATCTTGACGGCCACACATTAGAACCTCCCAGGTTTTTAATGATAGCCAGACTGAAAATCCATTTGGGGAAAGTCCAATCTCAGGTAGGGGTACCCTAAGAGGACCATGTTCTTTCTGCCCAACAATATCTTTATGTTGGAGAACTTGGATTCTTAGGTTTGAACTGCTTTATATAACGCTTGCGATACTTTTCATTGACTTGCCAGCTTGCCAGCTCCAACACTTAACTAGGTGTGTGACCTCAACTTCCTGCGTCCATTTTTTCCTGTATGCCTTTTCTTGTGATGAAAAGATGGGCTCAGCAGTGTGAGTTCTGACATTAGAATGCAGGGGGCTCAAGAGTAATAGCCAAAACTTACTAAGCACTTGTGTGTGTCAATGTTGGCCCAGCATATTAATTTAACCCGACAATCCTAGAGATAAGTAATATTCCTATCCCAATTTTAAAGATAAAGGAAATGGAAGAGGACGTAAACAGCTTGTCTAAGCCCCAAAGTCAGGAAGCCAGTACTTCTAATCACTGGCTATTTTATAACCAACAGCTCTCTGGGAGATTATCAAAATTATGAAAATAGTAAAACTCAGTAATACATAAAGGATTTCACTTTGCCCACATACCAAGTATTACTAATTTCATTCTAATTTCCTGAGAATTTTAAGAGGAAGGGAGATTAATCTTCAGAATGTGTGACCCACACATGTTATTTTTCACACAGCACTTTAATTTTTTTCCTACATTTTTTCAAATTTATTTTTAATTGGAGGATGATTGCTTTACAAAGCCACACATTTCTATGTTAGTCAATACACATTTAGTATGTGACAAGTGAAACAAGGGGACAAGTGGAAAGATGGTTTGGTAAAGAATCATAGGACTTGATAAGGTAATTTTTTGTGGTAAATGAAGAAAAGAATTAGAGAAGACTTGAATTCTCCCCTCTGTTCCAATAACAAAATTTTGTATTGGACTATTTAAGAGCGAGTTACACAGTGTATTAATTTTCTGTAGTTCATCAAAACCTCCTTTAGGTCAAGGATCCCATCTTGTTAAATTGTTGATAGCATAGACCCCGGCATACAATAACCACTTGATAATGACGCTGAGAAAATGTTGAGCTGGGTCAGTAGCTGAGCCATTAGGAAGCACTTAATAAAGTGCTAGAATACTAGAGGGTCAGTTTATTACCAGAGGTGACATTAATTACACACAGATTAACAGGCTGGTAATAACATCTTCTTTTACCAGTAGGAAATCCATTCTGAAAAATTCAGTTTGCATTGGCAACTTATTTTGAGAGCTTCAAAGAAACAGAGAAGGTGTCATTTGACAAGCTATTACCTAAGAGACACTGCTAAGAGGCCACTCCCCAACCAGAGAACATTCCTCACTGCTCAGGGCTAGCTTCTCCTTTCCAACAAAGTCTTTTGCCTCCTGCTCTGAAATGTCACTATTTATATCCAAAAGCCCTAGTTACCACTTGGGAAAATTCTCTAGTGGGCAATAAACTCTCAGTAGCTTTCTTTGGTTTCCAGCCCTTGAGTAGGTTTCCATCTACCATGCCTCAAGGGTCCTGGAGAGGACCATTTAAATTGGGGCAAGTTGATGACAATGGTAAACCTAGGCCTTCCAATTACTGAAGACATCTAGGCACTAGGGACAAAAGTTTATCTCAGTGATTTATTGAGACATGAGACTGAGACAGAATCANCCTAAATTTGCTATGTCTGGACGTGGCAAGCAAGGCGGTAAAGCGCGAGCAAAGGCCAAGTCTCGTTCTTCGCGGGCGGGGCTCCAGTTCCCCGTTGGGCGAGTCCATCGTCTACTGCGCAAGGGCAATTACGCCGAGCGGGTAGGCGCTGGGGCCCCGGTTTACCTGGCGGCGGTGCTGGAGTATCTGACGGCCGAGATCTTGGAGCTGGCGGGCAACGCGGCGCGCGACAACAAGAAGACTCGTATCATCCCGCGCCACTTGCAGCTGGCCATCCGCAACGACGAAGAACTCAACAAACTGCTGGGCCGTGTGACCATCGCTCAGGGTGGTGTGCTGCCTAACATCCAGGCGGTGCTGCTGCCCAAGAAAACCGAGAGTCACCACAAGGCCAAGGGCAAGTAATTGGACTGAGACTTGAGTTTCCGGAAGTGCTTTCAAACCCAAAGGCTCTTTTCAGAGCCCCCACTCTTTCAAAAGAAGAGCTAGTATCACTGTATTTGTAAAAAACCAAAAGGTAAGTTAAATTTTTATGAAAGCTAAAGAATTACAAGAAAATTCCAAGTTTAAAGTGATAAATCGACTAAGGCTTGATTTCACAAAGTGGTTATGTATTTCTGATAGGTGATGTGGCCTTGGAAGGTAAGGCCTAAGGGTTTAACTCGCCTCAGTAAACTTGTTTTGACATACTACTTGGGTGATGAGAGCAAACGTGTTGAGCAAGATGGCCAGGCCCTCTCAGACACCTCGCTCTGCAATGAACCCTTATTTCTTTAAGGAAATCAAGGTCTCCGGTTAACTTTCAAAGTGCCATTTGAAACAATAGCACGTGTTTAGAAAGGGGCTTCTGAAAAGCTCCCTGGAGTTAACATGTGGTAGCTCAGAACAATCTAGACAGACTCGAATTGTGTCTTCTCCCCCATTTACAGATTGATATTTGGGGCTAATTTCTAACCTAGTAGTTTTTATGTAAAGTGAATTGTGTGCTATTCTTTAGTCGTGTCTGACTCTTGCGACCCCATGGACTTGTAGTGTGCCAGGCTCCTCTGTCCAAGGGATTCTCTAGGCAAGAATCCTGGAGTGGGCTGCCATTGCCTTCTCCAAGAACCCGAGATTAGTGCCTGAATGAAAAGGTTCAAGTTTCTAGGTTCCCAACGCAGCCCTTAAAGGATTAGAGCAGGACTGTAGTTCTCCCCCAAAGTAGTTTACTACTGGAGATCTAGTAAATCAGCTGCTCCAACCCAAAAGAGGACGTGAAGTGAAATCGCTCAGTCGTGTCCGACTCTTTGCGACCCCATGGACAGTAGCCTGCACCAGGCTCCTCCGTCCATAGGATTTTCTAGGCAGGAGCACTGGAGTGGGTTGCCATTTCCTTCTCCAGGGAATCCTACCTACCCAGGACTCGAACACAGGTCCCACATTGATGGACGCTTTACTGTCTGAGCCACCAGGGGACCTAGTACTGTACAAAAATCCCTAGGATCCTGTTTTCCAGGATTGAGTCTCATCGAGTATTTTGGATGACTCAGTTTGTACTTAAAGGAGTGGACAAGGAGGCTGAGTAAGCCAGAGTGTGGGAACTAGGCAGCCCAGGGAAACGAACCCACACTCAAACACTCCTGGGGCTTCACTGAAGCGTTTTGCACAGAAATCAGTTGGTTTGGAGCATTCAAATCCAGATGTGTGGGCAGAGATCATCTAAACAGTAGCTGGTTCCCCTGGACACACCTTCCTCTTAACTTTGACACAGACATCCTGCAGTCTTGGAGCCTCCATCCCACTCTTCCCCTCCTCCTGAGCTACCCTCCTCCCCACCCCACCCTCTCAGCCCCACCTCCAGCCTGGCCTTGAAACCAGTAGCCAAAGAACCTGGCTAGTGTATGCGTGTTTGGTGAAGGCAAAGTGGCAGAAAAAGAAATGAGCATCTTGACGGCCACACATTAGAACCTCCCAGGTTTTTAATGATAGCCAGACTGAAAATCCATTTGGGGAAAGTCCAATCTCAGGTAGGGGTACCCTAAGAGGACCATGTTCTTTCTGCCCAACAATATCTTTATGTTGGAGAACTTGGATTCTTAGGTTTGAACTGCTTTATATAACGCTTGCGATACTTTTCATTGACTTGCCAGCTTGCCAGCTCCAACACTTAACTAGGTGTGTGACCTCAACTTCCTGCGTCCATTTTTTCCTGTATGCCTTTTCTTGTGATGAAAAGATGGGCTCAGCAGTGTGAGTTCTGACATTAGAATGCAGGGGGCTCAAGAGTAATAGCCAAAACTTACTAAGCACTTGTGTGTGTCAGTGTTGGCCCAGCATATTAATTTAACCCGACAATCCTAGAGATAAGTAATATTCCTATCCCAATTTTAAAGATAAAGGAAATGGAAGAGGACGTAAACAGCTTGTCTAAGCCCCAAAGTCAGGAAGCCAGTACTTCTAATCACTGGCTATTTTATAACCAACAGCTCTCTGGGAGATTATCAAAATTATGAAAATAGTAAAACTCAGTAATACATAAAGGATTTCACTTTGCCCACATACCAAGTATTACTAATTTCATTCTAATTTCCTGAGAATTTTAAGAGGAAGGGAGATTAATCTTCAGAATGTGTGACCCACACATGTTATTTTTCACACAGCACTTTAATTTTTTTCCTACATTTTTTCAAATTTATTTTTAATTGGAGGATGATTGCTTTACAAAGCCACACATTTCTATGTTAGTCAATACACATTTAGTATGTGACAAGTGAAACAAGGGGACAAGTGGAAAGATGGTTTGGTAAAGAATCATAGGACTTGATAAGGTAATTTTTTGTGGTAAATGAAGAAAAGAATTAGAGAAGACTTGAATTCTCCCCTCTGTTCCAATAACAAAATTTTGTATTGGACTATTTAAGAGCGAGTTACACAGTGTATTAATTTTCTGTAGTTCATCAAAACCTCCTTTAGGTCAAGGATCCCATCTTGTTAAATTGTTGATAGCATAGACCCCGGCATACAATAACCACTTGATAATGACGCTGAGAAAATGTTGAGCTGGGTCAGTAGCTGAGCCATTAGGAAGCACTTAATAAAGTGCTAGAATACTAGAGGGTCAGTTTATTACCAGAGGTGACATTAATTACACACAGATTAACAGGCTGGTAATAACATCTTCTTTTACCAGTAGGAAATCCATTCTGAAAAATTCAGTTTGCATTGGCAACTTATTTTGAGAGCTTCAAAGAAACAGAGAAGGTGTCATTTGACAAGCTATTACCTAAGAGACACTGCTAAGAGGCCACTCCCCAACCAGAGAACATTCCTCACTGCTCAGGGCTAGCTTCTCCTTTCCAACAAAGTCTTTTGCCTCCTGCTCTGAAATGTCACTATTTATATCCAAAAGCCCTAGTTACCACTTGGGAAAATTCTCTAGTGGGCAATAAACTCTCAGTAGCTTTCTTTGGTTTCCAGCCCTTGAGTAGGTTTCCATCTACCATGCCTCAAGGGTCCTGGAGAGGACCATTTAAATTGGGGCAAGTTGATGACAATGGTAAACCTAGGCCTTCCAATTACTGAAGACATCTAGGCACTAGGGACAAAAGTTTATCTCAGTGATTTATTGAGACATGAGACTGAGACAGAATCATCTTTCAGTTATATAGGATATTCTGAACACTATAGATCAGTTTAACACAACACAATCAGTTACAAAATCTCGTTTAAAATTGCCAAATAATCTGTACAGCAATATCCTCCCTTTAATCCATTTGTCAGCCATTCACTTCCTATTTTTTAAATGTTATCATGTGAGCTCTTTTTTTTTTTACAAGTGTGGTACCTCTTATAATCAGTTGTAATAAATAATTGTATGTATTTTAAAATTAGAAGCAGGTTGTCTTTTAAGGGTTTGTCATTTGTTGCACTCAATTATAAATATTCCTGTTAAGCATAATGCATGTGCGCTATTAGAAGACATTAGAAATTTAATTGAGGGTTTCCCATACATACTAAAATTAAGAATCAGGGCTCATATATGTAGCTCCAGAATTCTTCCCTCTCTATTTTATTTCAGCACCTTGATCTTGTTAACAAACTAACAGCATCATCAGGAGATCTACCAAAAGGCAGATACAGTCTGTATTTACACCCAGAAAACTGTATCATTAATCAGTAGACAAATTTATGAAAAAAAACTTAATAAGCATTATCAGTATAGCACCAAAAGAAATTGGTAAGTCACATTACCCATACCTTTAATACATATCTTAATTTATTCACCATACTCCTTTCCATTTCCTGAAGAGTCCATCCATGACCACCTCTAGCCTCAGTCTACCTACCTGACTTCATTACATCTCTCTGTCCAGCTACACTGGTCTCTCTTCCACCTGCCAGGCTCCTTGGTACTTCAAGACATTTGCACTGTTGATCTCATTCTCTGCAATACCCATCCTCTGATTTTTTTGGTGAGCTCGTTCCCAGCTCTTCTCCAGACAGACCTATCTGAAATTGATTTAGCCAGATGGATTAACGATCTAATGTAAAATAGAAATGCTAAATGAAATTTTAGGGAAGATTTTTTTATAACCTCAGTTTGTATGTGTGTGTTTTGAGGGGGAGGTGTCATTATTAAGCCATCCAGGAAACGCAAATGCCATATAGGAAGGTACACAGACAACGGGATAAAAATAAAGATGCAGTGTACCATAAAGAGAGTAGAAAACAAGCAGTACATCGAAATAAAGGATTTGCAAAATATTATACACAAAAGGTTAATGACTTTAATTTACAAGGAACAGCTGCAAACTGCTAAGGGCAAACAATAATAGAAAAAATATTACACAGGGTATTGTATACATTTTATCAAATTCAAATAAAGAATGCATATGAGAAAAAACAAACCAAAATATATACAAGTGTTCACTTTCCTAGAAGTTAGGTTATGCATATCACAGCAACAAAGGAATAGCATTTCTCACCTATGGATGTTGTTGTTATTCTTTAGTTGTTAAGCTGTGTCCGACTCTTTGAGACTCCGTGGACTGTACACTGCCAAGCTCCTCGGTCCATGGGATTTCCCAGGCACGAATATTGGAGTGGGTTGCTATTTCCTTCTCCAGAGGATCTTTTTGACTCAGGGACTGAACATGGGTCTCCTACATTTGCAAGTGGATTCTTCACTGCTGAACCATGAGGGAATCCCTTCACCTATGGATAGACAAGCCCTAAAACTAGTAAGACTTAGGATGATAAGGATGAGAAAGGATTGCCACAGCTGTATAATCTCTTGAGAAAATTTCCTGGCAATATATTAAAATTTATTAAGAGACACTCAACCCTTTGCAAAGCAAAGCAGTACTAGATAGATAAGTAAATAAATAAGAATAAAAAAAAAAAAGAATCTAGGGAAAAGAGGGTGTCTACCATCTAGAAATAAAAGCCCCATTATCGGAGGTTATATGAGGAGAGACTGTTACTTTCTGTAAACATCTGTGTGTCAAGTGTTAAAAGAAGCATGTGTAGAGTAACCTCAAATATAAAAAGTAAAATAAACAAAGAAACCTCTCTCTGTTATTTCTCACTCCAAGCTACTTTCTTTGAATCATCCTGTTCAGAGCCTTTAAAATACAGTCTAAGATTGTGTTTATCAGATTCCATGTTGTTAGCCTTTCCCCATTAGAGTGTTCCATGAAGGGGAGCATGGTATGTAGACATCCCAGCTTCTCACAGAGGGCCTGGGACTCAACTCTCTAGTGAGTGACCCAGGGAATGGATGCTGCAGCCCAGAAAGCACACTCAAAGCCCAGAAAGGACATGGTTATTTCTGTTTCTATATAAAAATATCTGCCCAGTAACCATTGTTACATAAGGGTGACACCACCCTTATGGCAGAAAGTGAAGAGGAACTAAAGAGCCTCTTGATGAACGTGAGAGTGAAAAAGTTGGCTTAAAACCTTCATAAAACTAAGATCATGGCATCTGGTCCCATCACTTCATGGCAAATAGATGAGGAAACAGTGGAAAGAGTGACAGACTTTAATGTTTTGGGAGCTCCAAAATCACTGCAGATAGTTACTGCAGCCATGAAATTAAAAGACACTTGCTCCATGGAAGAAAAGTTATGACCAACCTAGACAGCATATTAAAAAGCAGAGAAGAGACCTTACTTTGCTAATAAGGGTCCGTCTAGTTAAAGATATGGTTTTTCCAGTAGTCATGTATGGATGTCAGAGTTGGACTAATGGACTGTAGCCCACCAGGCTCTTCAATCCATGGGATTTGCCAGGCATGAGTACTGGAGTAGGTCACCATTTCCTTCTCCAGGGGATCTTCCTGACCCAGAGATCGAACCCCGGTCTCCCACATTGTAGGCAGATGCTTTACCATTCAAGCTACCAGGGAAGCCAGCTAAGAGATAAAGAATTGATGCTTTTGAACTGTGGTGTTGGAGAAGACTGTTGAGAGTCCCTTGGACTGCAACAAGATCCAACCAGTCCATCCTAAAGGAAATTAGTCCTGAATATTCACTGGAAGGACTGATGCAGAAGCTGAAACTCCAATACTTTGGCCACCTGATGCATAGACCTGACTCATTTGAAAAGACCCTGATGCTGGGAAAGATTGAAGGTGGGAGGAGAAGGGGATGACAGGATGAGATGGTTGGGTGGCATCACTGACTCAATGGACGAGAGTTTGAGTAAACTCCAGGAGTTGGTGATAGAAAGGGAGGCCTGGTGTGCTGCAGTCCATGAGGCTGCAGACATGACTGAGTCAGACATGACTGAGCAGCTGAACTGAAATGAACCATTGTTAACACATTTCCCACTGCCCTACACAGCTACTAGGGCTGCAGTGAAACTTGGAAGCACCATATACTGCATTTGTTTTCCACACTCTGCCTTCTGCCAGAAGGTTTCTGCACTAACCTCATCAGACAATGTCTTCTGATAACTCTCAGTGGCCCTGTGCTTAGTTGCTCCTTTGTGTCCGACTCTGTGACGCCATGGACTGTAGCCTGTCCGGCTTCCCTGTCCATGCGGATTCTCCAGGAAAGAACACTGGAGTGGGTGGCCATGCCCTCCTCCAGGGGATCTTCCCAACCCAGGGATCCAACCCAAGTTTCCCCCATTGCAGGCAGATGCTTTATTGTCTGAGCCACTGGTTTTGGCCAATATGATTTATAAAGAATCTTCTCTAATGCCCTATTGGGTCTGTGGTTACTAAATGTTTGTTTAGAATAATGGAAAGAAAAGGAGCATCCAGCCGGCATATGTGACCAAGTCAATGCTGTTTCATTCCTTACAATGCTTGCTCAGCGCATGGGGCACCTCAGAGCCTTTTACATTCTAATACTGGGATTATCTAGTTAACATGATTTTCTATGGAGAGAGTTTGTTGAAAAATTCTGTCATACATCCCCATATCCTAGCACATCATCCCATATAATAGATACTCAGGAAATACTCGGAGTGAATACTCCAGATTAATGTGTTGGCAACAGAACTTCTATCTGCACAAAAACAGATCATTAATATGCAGGGATTTGTGAGTTTATTTCTAGGTGATGAAACTTTTTAACCACCAACGGTTTTAAATTCCATTTGCTACATTTGGAGGGAGATACATGACTGATTCTTGAGCTACTCTGTCCAATATAGGCCACAGGCCACATGTGACATTTTAAATTTAAGTAAAATGAAATTTTAAAAAATTCAGGTCCTCAATTGCACTAAGCATATTTCAAGTTGCTGGTGGTTTCTGCTTTGGACAGCAAAGATATATAACATGTCTGTCAGTGCAGAAAGTTCTGTTTGTAACACCAGGCTAGGGACTTCTTGTCCCTCTGGGCTGAGGTGCTCAAGTGCACTTAACCAGTTTCCTCCTAGTAGCATCTAGGGGTATGGTTGCTGCTACTGCTGCTAAGTCGCTTCAGTCGTGTCCGACTCTGTGCGACCCCATAGATAGCATCCCACCAGGCTCTGCTGTTCCTGGGATTCTCCAGGCAAGAACACTGGAGTGGGTTGCCATTTTCTTCTCCAATGCATGAAAGTGAAAAGTGAAAGTGAAGTCGCTCAGTTGTGTCCGACTCTTTGTGACCCCATGGACTGCAGCCCACCAGGCCCCTCAGCCCATGGGATTTTCCCAGCAAGAGTACTGGAGTGGGGTGCCATTGCCTTCTCCGAGGGATATGGTTACCAGATAAAATATAGGATGCTCAGTTAAATTTGAATATCAGTTAATCAACAAATAATTGTTTTAATATAAGTATGCCCCCAAATATTATATGGGACACACTATGCTGGATTTCTGGGAGGCTAAGTGGTAAAGAATCTACTTGCCAATGCAGGAGGTGCGGGTTCAATCCCTAGGTCAGGAATATCCCCTGGAGAAGGAAATGGCAACCCACTGAAGTATTCTTGCTTGGAAAATCCCATGGACAGAATAATCTAGGGGCTTACAGTCCTTGGGGTCACAAAGAGTTAGACACCACTTGCAGACTAAACAACAACAACCACACATATTATAGTACAACAAAAATTGTTGTTTATCTTCAATTCAGATTTAACTGTACATACTGGTTTTTATTAGCCAATCTAAACAGCATATTAAAAAGCAGAGACATCACTTTGCCAACAAAGGTCTGTCTAGTTAAAGCTATAGTTTTTCCAGTAGTTATGTATGGATGTGAGAGTTGGACTATAACGAAAGCTGAGCAACAAAGAATTGATGCTTTTGAACTGTGGTGTTGGAGAAGACTCTTGAGACTCCCTTGGACTGCAAGGAGATCCAACCAGTTCATCCTAAAGGAGATCAGTCCTGGGTGGAAGGACTGATGTTAAAGCTGAAACTCCAATACTTTGGCCACATGATGTGAAAAGCTAACTCATTTGAAAAGACCCTGATGCTTGGAAAGATTGAGGGCAGGAGAAAAAGGGGGAGACAGAGGATGAGATGGTTGGATGGCATCACCAACTCAATGGACATGAGTTTGGGTAGGCTCCGGGAGTTGGTGATAGACAAGGAGGCCTGGCATGCTGCAGCTCATGGGGTTGCAAAGAGTAGGACACGACTGAGCGACTGAACTCAACTTAACTGAACTGATTAGCCAAATCTGGCAACTCTATCTGAAGAGCAAAATTAGAGCATCTTCCCAAGGATGCTGTTTCCTCTTACCACAGGGAATGTGTATGTGAGGAAATGAGGTGGTGCTAGTTGTAAAGAACCCTCCTGCCAATGCATGAGACACAAGAGACGTGGGTTCGATCCATGGTTTCAGAAGATCCCCTGGTGGAAGGCTTGACAACCAACTCCAGTATTCTTGCCTGGAGAATCCCATGGACAGAGGAGACTGGAGGGCTACAGTCCATAGGGTCACAAAAAGTCGGATAAGACAGAAGTGACTTAGAATGCACAATACTCAGAAAGAAGCGAAGGGGTTACAAGCAAACAGGTTGGTACATTTTTATGCGTATGTTGAGGAAGGATAAGAAAGAAGTTGCCCAATACATTTACTTTGGTTTCTTCTCTTCCCTTAGGTTTCAAAAGCTTCTCATTACAAAGAGATGCCTGGATCCAGAGTGTCTGCCAAACTCATCAATGCTCAGAAATAAATGGATTGGTGTCAGTGTTCTGGTATCATTGATTGACCCTGCATGTGCAAAATTGTTTCTATTAAAAACTTACTCTGGGTTTCTTTCACTGTGTGTATTGTGTGTCTTGGGGATAAGAGAGTGAAAGGGGAGGGATGGGAACTATTATTGTGAAGGTTTCTTTGGTACAAAATGTATCTAATTTATTAAATAAGTAATGCGTTTTAAAAATTATCTATTAATTTGACTTTGCCAGCTCTTAGTTGCAGAACACAGGATCTTTAGTTGCAGCATGTGGGAACTGGGCTCTTTAAAGTGGCTCAGATGATAAAGAAACTGCCTGCAATGCAGAAGACCAGGGTTTGATCCCTGGGTCAGAAAGATCCTCTAGAGAAGGAAATGGCAACACACTCTAGTATTCTTGCCTGGAAAATCCCATGGATGGAGGAACCTGACAGGCTACAGTCTGTGGAGTAGCAAAGAATGGGACACAACTTAGCGGCTTCATTTTCATTCTTTCTTTCATGTGGGATCTTGTTCCCTTACCAGGGATTAAACCCAGGGCCCCTGCAATGTGAGCCCACAGTCTTAGCCAATGGATTACCAGGGATACATTGAGAGGGTTCAAAGGGATCGAAATAGCCAGGCATATGTTGAGAATCCACTCCTTTCCTGATTGTCCCACTGCCCCCTAAGTAACATTATTTTCTTTGTATATGTACCTGTTGTTAATTCATGCTGATGTGAGTCAAGCATGAATGTATTTTTTTTCTTTCCCCCATCTCCAACTTTCGTTCTTAAAACATAGCTGACTGTATACAGTTGCTCTTTTCTCTAACAGTTTATCTTGGAAAACTTTCCAAATGTGAACACAGAGGGTACTGTGCATGGTCTAATGTTTTTGTACTGTGGGGATGCCTCACCGTTTATGTAACCTGTCCTCTGTTGGTAGGCACACAAAACAGTACTGGAATAAAAAACCCTGCTTTAGAGCAAAATGGAAATTGTTCTAATATTCTGCTGGGATGGTGGAAAGTGAACATAAATTCAAGGACTTAGGGTTCTTATCTTTAAAAACTGTGGCCTCGTCAAGTCCGTTTGGAACCCCAGTTTCTTCGTCTGTAAAATAGAGGTAATTTGTACCTTAAGTAACGATAAGAATGAAAAGATTGTTTGGAACTATAAAGAACAGCACAAATAAAACTATTTAATTTTTCAACACCACTTATTTTGTGAGAGCTGTATATAAAATATTAGAATAAGAACAGGCTCCCCAAATTCCAGCCTGGCATGAAGAAATGAAATATGATACCAAGATGGAAGGAGAGTTTCATTAACTACCTGGTTCAATGGCCATTTCCTTACACAGGAGTTAGGAGGCACACCTTCCCAATCTGCCTGTGCCTTTGCCCCTTCTGCTCTTTCCTCTGCAGTCAAGGTCTGGTTTTAACCATATCTCTGCTACTCTAAAGTCTGTGCATTTGGGGCTGGAGGCCTGGATGGTCCAGGCTGTATTGCAAGCTGTAGTCTGACATTGCCTAGCATGTTCTAGTCACTCAAGAAATAGCTGATGAATTCATAAGGCTGGATTAATAGAAGGCCACAGCCTTCATCTTTTAAAAAATGCTATATAATAAGCCTGTACAAAGTGGTATGTCTGTGTATACATACATAACAACATGTATGTACACATAACACAGACCTGCAGTGAGATATTCTGAAAAGAAATGGGAGTTTGGAAGAAAAAATATCTCTGTCTGTATTCCAGCTTTGTCGTTTCTCAAGTCTGACTGGGGGGTGGTGTGTCACCTGCCATCCCTGAAAAACCAGGTTTTTCATCTGTACAGTGGGATAATAGCACCTCCCAGGGTTTTGAAAAGCCAACCAAATGGAGAGCACATGAGAAATCACTTTGTTCCCTCTAAAACCTCATATAAACGTGAAAACTTATGTAAAGATAGAAGTTAGTATAGAAATAATCTACCGCCTTCACCTGTTGATCTATTCACAGGATGGGAAGTCAGAGAGGATGTCGGGATTTCCAAGTCTGCATATGCTGGCTTCCACCTGCAGAGATTAAAGTGACTGCGGTTGTGATAAACCAGAGTGCTACTTGCTTCTGGCAGCCACTATCCCGTGGTTCCATAGTCAGAGGAATCTTCCAGAGGAGCGGACCTATCAGACATGGTTTTGAAATGGTGGTACATGTACCTTCTCACCTCCCACCAGATCTATTTCAGGTGCAGAAGCAGCCCCAGTGGATTGGGTGGGCATTTCAAGCTCAGCTGAGCCACCTTTGCAAGAGTACAGACTCCTAAAACAAGGATGCTTCAAACTGCTTGCTCCATTTTTTGGCTCAACATAACTCCCTGGATAAGGAGAATCTCCCCTTATGGGTACCTGAGAAACTTTGGCAGAGAAAAGAATACGAGGAAATTCATTAAGGAAAAGGAGCCCTTGACACACTGGCTCTGTGAAAGGGAAAAATAAATGAAGTTCAGTTCAGTTCAGTCGCTCATTCGTGTCCAACTCTTTGCGACTCCATGAACCGCAGCACGCCAGGCCTCCCTGTCCATCACCAAATGCCAGACTCCACCCAAACCCATATCCATTGAGTCAGTGATGCCATCCAACCATCTCATCCTCTGTGGTCCCCTTTTCCTCCTGCCCTCAATCTTTCCCAGCATCAGGATATTTTCCAATGTGTCAGCTCTTCGCATCAGGTGGCCAAAGTATTGGAGTTTCAGCTTCAACATCAGTCCCTCCAATGAACACCCAGGACTGATCTCCTTACAGTCAAAG
>SJYW01035031.1:959283-983242 GCA_006410735.1 Raphicerus campestris
CTCTCACATCCATACATGACCACAGGAAAAACCATAGCCTTGACTAGATGGACCTTTGTTGACAAAGTAATGTCTCTGCTTTTCAATATGCTGTCTAGGTTGGTCATAACTTTCCTTCCAAGGAGTAAGCATCTTTTAATTTCATGGCTGCAATCACCATCTGCAGTGATTTTGGAGCCCAGAAAAATAAAGTCAGCCACTGTTTCCATTGTTTCACCATCTATTTGCCATGAAGTGATGGGACCGGATGCCATGATCTTCGTTTTCTGAATGTTGAGCTTTAAGCCAATTTCTTCACTCTCCTCTTTCACCTTCATCAAGAAGCTCTTTAGTTCTTCAGTTTCTGCCGTAAGAGTGGTATCATCTGCATATCTGAGGCTGGGAAGAGCACAAAAGAAAACTTCAAGTTTCTCTTAATTCAGTCCTTCAGGCTGTGAATTTAGAGATTGGGGTCCTTGGTCTCTGTGCAGCCACAAAACATATCAGTGTTTTGTCGACATCCACTCACTGCTCTCAACATCTTCAACTCTCAGGCCTCCAGTGGAAAATCTACATGTCATTTTGAACTTTCCTTGTTTTCTATTCTGTCTTCAGTGTAACCTCAAATTGGCCCTAATGGGAGTATTTATATGCCAATAATTAGCTTCTAGTCAAGGCTATGGTTTTTCCAGTGGTCATGTATGGATGTGAAGAGTTGGACTGTGAAGAAAGCTGAGTGCTGAAGAATTGATACCTTTGTACTGTGGTTTTCGAGAAGACTCTTGAGAGTCCCATGGACTGCAAGGAGATCCAACCGGCCNTCATGTATGGATGTGAAGAGTTGGACTGTGAAGAAAGCTGAGTGCTGAAGAATTGATACCTTTGTACTGTGGTTTTCGAGAAGACTCTTGAGAGTCCCATGGACTGCAAGGAGATCCAACCGGCCCATTCTGAAGGAGATCAGCCCTGGGTGTTCTTTGGAAGGAAGGATGCTAAAGCTGAAACTCCAGTACTTTGGCCACCTCATGGGAACAGTTGACTCATTGGAAAAGACTCTGATGCTGGGAGGGATTGGAGGCAGGAGGAGAAGGGGACGATAGAGGATGAGATGGCTGGATGCCATCACTGACTCGATTGATGTGAGTCTGAGTGAACTCAGGGAGGTGGTGATGAACAGGGAGGCCTGGCGTGCTGCGATTCATGGGGTCACAAAGAGACGGACACGACTGAGCAACTAAACTGAACTGAACTGAACAAATAAATATTGGGGGCGTTTTCCTGGAGCACCAGTTGTTAAACATTTACCAGCACATCACTGCCTTAAACATCCTTCACTTCTACCCCGTAAGTGTACTTTCATACTTCTCATTCCTCTCTTGTCTATGTCTCTGTCTCATCCACACACATTGGCTCACACTGTTCTGTTTTCCTACCTAAAAGGGCTCTGTTTGTTGTTGCTGTTGGTCAGTCATTAGGTCATGTCCAACCCGCCAGGCTCCTCTGTCCATGGGGTTTTCCAGGCAAGAACACTGGAATGGGTTGCCATTTCCTTCTCCAGGTGATCTTCCCAACCCAGGGATCTAACCCACATCTCCTGCATTGGCAGGTGAATTCTTTACCACTGAGCCACCTGGGAAAGCTCCAGAGTTCTGTGTCACCTCCCAAATGAGCCCCATGTCCCCAGGCTGATTTAATTCCTGCAGATGATCCACAGCTACCATGGATATTCCTGCACTGCTTCCCGTCTGTTGACTTGGTATATTGACTTTCCAAGTTTTATGAGAAAGCCTGGAAAACTCTTTTCCCCTAACCTCACTCATCTCACCCCTCACTTCCTTCAGGCTTTTGCTCGAATGTCACCTTCTCAGTGAGACCCTCCTTAAATTTCCTCCTACTCCCATGCGGGAGAGATGCCTGCTGGGATGGCAACCATCTTTCAGCAGATGGTGATGCTGGGAGGGTGGACTCTCAGTAAAGCCTAGCTAGGAATACCATAAGCAAAGGCAGGACTGTTTAAGCAATGACCCCAGGGGCTGCCTCTGGTTGCCTGGCAATGAATTGGGAACAATGGTTGCTTCTCTCCCCGTGGGAGAATCAGCCAATGTTCCCAGGTGCTAGGAGGCTGGCGTTCCCAGCTGACACCCACACAGAAAATGTTTCTTCTCCTCATGCAAGTCTGTTCTCACGCTCCCTCTATGAACAGGAACAGCACAGACACTGCGGCCCCTTCTGGAGCACAGCCGCTCTGTGCATCAGGCTGTTCCCTTCCCTGACACGTGACTCAGAGCTGCAGGGAAGCAGGCACCATGCATAGCCTGACTTCTGCCCATGAGTTCCAGCAGACACAAGCCACACTGTGCCTGCCGACCAGAAGTAGGAAGACCTGTTAGGAGGAGTTAAATGACCTCTAGGGGTGGGGGTCACTGGAAAGGAGTGTATCTGCACAGCTTACATTAACAGCTAAGGTTGCACTTTTTATTCACTATTCTAACCACTTGAGTCTCATCTTCCCAAACACTCTCCATGAAAACTACAAACCATCAGCTCTTTCTGAAAATTTTCGTTTGACCCTTTGTATTTCCCCCATCCTTTATTTTGTCTGATCTTTCCCCTGTCTCTTTCCTATCTAGCATTAACAAATTTCTAAGGAGCACTTTTTTAAAGTACCTTGTTTTCACACTAAGTGGTCTGTCCTGAAATATGTAGAGACTCTCCCACTGCCACTCTCCATGAATGCCCCAGTGGGACCCAGGCACGAAGGAAATACAAGCTCAGCTGGGGTTTCCAGTGGTGGCATCTGTGTTTTGTTGTCACAGAGCAGTCCTCTGGCTCCATCAGTAGGAACCATCCTGCTTACATTGCACCTGTGACACAGAAGCTATGCCTCAGAACCAGACAACTATTCATTGTTATCCAAATTTACTGCTAGCTATCTATACTAGAGTTGGATTGGTTGGAATGTGGTTTCTACCTCATTTCATTAGATTATAATGCTCACTCTGTAAATAAAATAGGCACTAACTGTATTTAATTACCGATTACCTAACTTGCTCAGTACATACATGTATCTGGTAAAATGGACGGATCGGGGAGGTGTGCCAATAACAATAAGACACACAGAGCTGAATCAGCTTCATGGTGTTAGTGGGAAGGCAAATGAGAGAATATAGGTAAAGACCTCAGAAGAGTGCCCAACACAAAGACATCTCTAAAAGAGGTAGCTGTTGTTTGCTGCTATCGTCATAACAACAATTATCTAATTACGCAATGAAACCAGTGCTCTAGTAGCCCAAAGAGCTAAAAACTGTCTTTTGAAGGCTCTGATTTCATTTGGTTACTTATTACTCCAATTTTATATTGTTCTTTGGTCTTTAACTAAAAAACGCCCTTGTCTCACCAACATTTAGTGTCTCCCATTGGTCACATTTACAGGAAGCCTAAAGAGCAATGGAGCCCGGAAAACGTAGTTTCTAGTGACCTATAGCAGCTTCAGAGGTTAAACAGGAGAATAACAGAGACAAGAAGAAATTCAAACAAGTATTTCTGCAAATCTGATGCCTGTACATGAGACTTCGTATCTGTACTCAACCATAGGCACACTTTCATCTTTAAGTGCAGAAAGGATCAGAAATATAAAAAATTTTATTTAAAATTTTATTTTAAACATTTTAGGTGAGTTATGATATTCTGGGAAAGAAAGAAGTGGGGGATACAATTTTAAGAAAGCAGAAGGCATTTGATTTTAAGCAATTTTCTCTTTTTTTTGTACTCAACACAAATGAAATGACTGCACCTTTGAAGACTGGTTGTTTTGAGTTAAGGAACAGTGTGAGATAATAAGAATAAAAACATCGATTTGGCTATCCATCAAGTCTCTGCTTTTCAACACTGTGCAACCTTGAGCAAATTATTGTCCCTTTTCATCTTCAGCTTCCTTGTTTGGAAAAGAGAACCAATGATGATCACCCAACTCAGAGGACAGAAGTGAAGGTTAAGTGGGAACAATGGGCTTGGTACGTGTGTTGGTGCTATGCAAGCTCAGTCACTCAGTTGTGCCTGACTCTTTGTGACCCCATGGACTATAACCTGCCAGACTTCTTTGTCTATGGAATTTTCCAGGCAAGAATACTGGAGCGAGTTTCTATTTTCTACTCCAGGGGATCTTCCTGGTATATAACAGACACTAAAAATGATGCCTTCTCTTCCCTTTATGTCCCTTTTTATGTCTTTGGTTTATCCCTGTGATAGGGGCAGAGTAAATGGACAAAGTAGGTGATTAAATAGTTGATCCCATTGCTGCTGCTGCTGCTAAGTCGTTTCAGTCTTGTCCGACTCTGTGCGACCCCATAGACAGCAGCCCACCAGGCTCCCCCGTCCTTGGGATTCTCCAGGCAAGAACACTAGAGTGAGTTGCCATTTCCCTCTCTAATGCATGAAGGTGAAAAGTGAAAGTGAAGTCACTCAGTCGTGCCCAACTCTTCGTGATCCCATGGACTGCAGCCTACCAGGCTCCTCTGTCCAGGCAAGAGTACTGGAGTGGGGTGCCACTGCCTTCTCACTATTGGACTATAAATAGAGGAAATATAGGAGACCCCTGCAAGTTAATGATTACTTAGCAAAGCAGGTTTTGTTAACCACAAAACCAAGCAGGCTTGCTTAGAAACAAAACCAGGCAACAGAAGCATGGGATATGTCCCAAACAATAAAACAATGGTACCATGAGACCCACATCCTGCCCAGTGAGCTCAATAAGTTAATGACCCCTAGGACATACCCTCTGAACACATTAAAAAATAATAATAATTTTTAGACAGAGTTTGATCATGTATGGACAAAGAAAAAAAAAAACAAACACTCCCCTGCTCAACCTGGAGCAGGAGCTAATGATGGAAACGTGACATCTACTCCAGAAAGACAAAGAAGTTCTCTCTCCCTCCTCGTCCCGCGTCTCCTTTGATTATAAAACTGTAGCCTAGGAAGTCTTTGAAGCACAGCACCTCCTTGCCCACCCGCTTAGGCCACCAGCCTCACAAGTAAATCAATTCTTATCTATCACTTTGCCTCTCACTGAATTCTTTTCTGCACGAATACAGAAAAGACTGTGGTACTGGAGCTCTTTGGAGCCTGAAAAGACACCCATCTGTTTCATCTGGACTATCTGTTAGCTATTGTATCCAGACTTAGCAGCTTCAGGACGTGAGCTCAGGTAAGCTGGGTTCTTTGGATCTCTCACATCTCTCATTTAGGATGTGGCCAGGCCTACAGTCATCTCAAAGCTCAGTGTGGTACTGATCCACTTGCAAACCCATGCACATGGGTGTTGGCTGGACTCAGTTCCTCAAGGGCTCTTAGAAGTCCTCAAGTCTTTTGTTGGTTGTTTCTTGTCGTGTGGCAGCTCATTACTTGGCAACTGACTTTCCTCCGAGGAAATGTGCAAGTTAGAGAGTGCAAGTGGGAGCCCAAGATAGAAGCCACAACCCTTTGGAAACTAATCTCAAAAATGACACATCATAGTTTTGACATGTTCTATTTGTCAGAAGCAAGTCACCAGATCAGCACACACGAACAGGGGATAACCCAGGAGTATGAACCCTCCAAAGCAGGGATCACTGGAGTTCTGTCAGAGGATCTGGGTATCACACCTAATAAAAGAAGGTGAAACTGTCTTCTTGATCCAGAGTGTTTAAAAATGCAAGTGTACTTGTGATTGAGTGCAGATGCAGTGTCTCTTGCTCAGACATCAGATTTGCAGAAATACATGTTTGAATTTCTGATTGTTTTCCATAATTTGCCTGTTTTCCCTCCAAGTCAGCTGTATGTCACGGGAAACTACATTGTCCAGTTTCCCATGCTCAGTCAGAAGTGGTAGTGTGGCTGAGCAGTCTAAGGTGCTGGACTAAGGCTCCAGTCTCTTCAGGGGCATGGGTTTGAATCCCACTGCTGCAAAGATTTTTAGAACTTCCCTGTGGCTCAAATGATTAAGAACCTGCCTGCGGTGCAGAAGACCAGGGTTTGATCCCTGAGTTGGAAAGTTACTCTGGCGAAGGGAATGGTAATCCACTCCACTATTCTTGCCTGGAGACTCCCATAGACAGAGAAGCCTGGCGGGCCACAGTTGGTGGGATCACAAAGAGTCGGACATGACTGAGTGACTAACACACACAAGCACAGTGAAAGCCATATGTAAAGAGCCCACAGCTGACATTATTGGTTTCCCTGGTGGCTCAGACGGTAAAGCGTCTGGCTTGCAATGCAGAAGACCCTGGTTCAGTCCCTGGGTCGGGAAAATCCCTGGGAGAAGGAAATGGCGATCCACTCCAGTACCTGAGTCTGGAAAATCCCATGGACAGAGGAGGCTGGTAGGTTATACAGTCCATGGGGTCACAAAGACTCAGACACGAGTGAGTGACTTTACTTTTTTTCTTGCTCACTGGTTTCCAGTAGACTTGACCAATGGGACGCACTGATAGAACATGTTGCTGAGACTAAGATATTTCTTCCCTTCTTGCTTTGGTTCCTGGGAAAACCCTGGAATTTCTCCTTCCTGAGATCCAACCTCCTGATCCTGTATGGCTGCTAGAGTGTATAGCTCTCCACTAGAGAGCTGATCTCTTGGTGGTCTCAGCTCCTATCTCACCAGCCTGTGTCATTTCAGCTTCACTGGGGAGTCCATCCCAACCTCTGGATGATGGTGGCAACTCTCTTTGTCCCTCTAGCTTTTGGAGAAGAGCCAACTTCTTGCTGCTGCTTATTTTTGGTTACTCTTCATCATTCTTTTGGAGAAGGCAATGGCAACCCACTCCAGTACTCTTGCCTGGAAAATCCCATGGACGGAGGAGCCTGGTAGGCTGCAGTCCATGGGGTCGTGAAGAGTCGGATACGACTGGGTGACTTCACTTTCACTTTTCATTTTCATGCATTGGAGAAGGAAATGGCAACCCACTCCAGTGTTCTTGCCTGAAGAATTCCAGGGACAGGGGAGCTTGGTGGGCTGCCGTCTATGGGGTAGCATAGAGTTGGACACGACTGAAGCGACTTAGCAGCAGCAGCAGCAGCAGCATCTTTTGGTTTCTTAACTCTTTCATGATCTGTTTATCTAATTACTACTATTAGATTCCTCCTATGTGAACCCCTAGAACAATTTTTTAACTTGACTGTACTAATAGAGTGACAGACAGTGGGGCTGAACCCAACTGATAAACATTGGTCTTTCCTGAGCAACTCGTATACAGAGCTGTGTTTGCAGCATTTTCTAAAATGTTTGCGGTACCCAGTATCTGCCCTGGGTTATCTATCTGGGAAAGATAGAAGGCAGGAGGAGAAGGGGACAACAGAGGACAAGATGGTTGGATGGCATCACCGACTCAATGGACATGAGTTTGAGCAAACTTCAGGAGATGGTTGACAAGAAAGCCTGATGTGCTGTAGTCCATGTGATTGCAAAGAGTTAAACACGACTGAGTAACCGGACAAGAACAAAAATACCTGCCCTCGCGCTCACACTGCTGGCTGTATGGAGGGTGGGTTTTTTCAGGATGCAGCTTCACCACTGTAGGTTCAAGATTCATGTTTTACAAAGGAAGAACCTTTATGACATCTGTGGTCTCTCAAACCCCTGAATATTAAGGGCTCCAGAATTTCTCCACAGGGACAGTTTAGGAACCACATTTTGGTTGGGAAGTGTATGGAGACACTTTATGTGAGACCAGTATTGGGTGATAGGAGTAGAAAAGAAAAAAAAAATCTAAAAGCCTGAATTGTCCACATCACAGAAGAGGTGGGTCATTGATGAAAACTATAAAGGGGAAGCTGATGGCTTATGGTGAACGATACTGGATTCACGGTCTCTGAAGAAGATTTAGCTTCAGGACCAGGGACCAGGCTTAATCACTCAAGAGCTTTTGTATAGCAGAGTTTTATTAAAGTATAAAAAGGGACAGAGAAAGCTTCTGACATAGACATCAGAAGGGGGAGAGAGAGTGCCCCCTCACTAGTCTTAGCAAGGGAGTTATATACTTTTCAAATTGGTTATTACAACAAACCAAAAAAAGTCTCAAGGTTGTAAAGATCTTACTAGACACACTCCCACAATTTACATTTTAAGATGACAGGATTAGAACTAATAGAAAGATTGGGCTTCCCAGGTGGCTCAGATGGTAAAGTGACTGCCTGCAATGCCAGAGACCTGGGTTCAGTCCCTGGGTTAGGAAAATCACCTGGAGAAGGAAATGGCAACCCACTTCAGTACTCTTGCCTGGAAAATTCCATGGATGGAGAATCTGGTAGGCTACAGGCCATAGTGTTGCAGACACCACTGAGCAACTTTGGTTAATAGATAAAAGGTAATACATTTTCACTTTCACCAGACCCACTCCCATAATATACATTTTAACTGGATTAGTCAGCAGGTTCTCAAAGAGAAACATGTCCTCAAGCAGGGTACACTGTTGTTATATAATCCTTAGTGAAAGTCACTCAGTCGTGTCCGACTCTTGGGGCCCCATGGATCCAATGGACTGTAGCCTGCAAGGTTCCTCTGTCCATGGGTTTCTCCAGGCAAGAATACTGGAGTGGGTTGCCATTTCTTTCTCCAGGGGATCTTCCCGATCCAGGAATTGAGCCCATGTCTTCTGCATTGCAGGCAGATTCTTTACCGACTGAGCTAGAAGGGAAGCCCTATATGATCCTTAATACAGAGTTTAAACTGAGTTGTTTTGTTGGGTAATCATCAGCTCCCAGATTAAAGAAAAAANAATTGAGCCCATGTCTTCTGCATTGCAGGCAGATTCTTTACCGACTGAGCTAGAAGGGAAGCCCTATATGATCCTTAATACAGAGTTTAAACTGAGTTGTTTTGTTGGGTAATCATCAGCTCCCAGATTAAAGAAAAAAAAAAGTTTGTCCTTCTCTCCTCCTTGAGAACTCCAGACCCCTTATTCCTACTCAAGAGCCCCAGACCCCTTGCTCCTCCTCGGGGACCCTGGACTTCTTGTCAACCTTCCTAGGAATTGACTCTCTCAAAGCTACTGTGGATTATGCTAGGACTTCATAAATTATGTTGTCCTACAAATTGTTCCATTTCCTACTGCATCCCCCTTTCTTTCTACCCCACCTCGAACCTCAAGAATACTCAGTCTGCAACTTTAAGAAATTTACTAAATTCTATTTCTCATGTTTCTTTCTACCCCACCCCAAATCTAAAGCACTAAAGAATAGTGCTTAGAAATAAAGCTTTAAAATATGAAAATAAAATTTCACTGTATGTGCTATAAAAACAATTTATAAAGGATGGTGGAATTAGTCAATGGAATTATTTTACCAAGAGAAGAGACAGCATAGGTATCGTCTCTTAGTTTAAATTTCTGGGCAAGTTGCTTAATGTCTTTGAATGCAGTTTTGTCTTTTGGAAAAATGGTGTTAATAATAGCACATAAGGTTATCATAAGAATTAAGTGACTAAGCATTTGTAAAGTGCTTAGAACAGTGCCTACCACATTGTATTTACTCTATGGTAAACTTTATAATTATGTTGCAATATTCTAAACTGTAACGGACTATACTGATATTGTAACTGTCATAAATTATACTAGAATATCATGATTACTGTAAGTCTGGAAAATTCACATAAAAGCAAGTATGAGAAAAAGAAAATTGGTGATTCCCTAGAAAAAGAAGAGTTTGTAGAATGGTAACTTGTTCAGTGTTTCTTTTCCACAAAACACTGTACACAAGTGTCCTTCAGAGTGGTGGAACTTACTGGGAGACTACTGCTGGATGAAAATATTCCTTAGTCTAACTCTGTATTCAAAAAGCATCCTCTGATCTGTATTTTGGTCTCCTGATCATAAAGTGGTGGCTCAGATGGTAAAGAATCTGCCTGCAATGCAGGAGACCTGGGTTCAATCCCAGGGTTACCAAGATCCCCTGAAGGAGGGCATGGCAACCCACACAGTATTCTTGACTGAAGAATCCACATGGATAGAGGAGCCTGGTGGGCTACAGTCCATGGGGTCGCAAAGAGTTGGACATGACTGAATGACTAAGGACAGCACACAGTACAGACCAGAAAGTAAATACACCTCTGATAAACTAATTGACGTCATGACTTACAAACTCAGTTCATGGGAACTTAGGTTGGTTAACAGATAAAAGGTAATACATAGGGTTGTTTACTATGTCTCAGTGTTATAAACACTTCAAAAACACTTTATCAAATCTTAAGGTACTCCTACTGATTAGATAATTGTTGTGTCAGTTAGATTCTGCTAGATTAGATAACAAACAACCCCAAAAACATGGTGGATAACAACAGCAAGGGTTATTTCAGATTCACATTGTATTTTTTTATAGATCAGCTGCGGCTCTGCTCCACATTTGCTTCATGGAGGGACCCAGACTTAAGGAAGAAGACAGAAAGAGATCTCACTGCTTGTAAAGATTCTGCTGGTATGTGGATCCACCTCACTTCTACTCACATTTTATCAACCAAAGCAACTCCCATGATCATTGACTGATGTTGAGGCGATGTATTCCTCACAGGGGGAGGCATATTATAAATCCATATCAACGGGCAAGGATGTATAATCCTTCCCAAAGTGAAGTGGAAGTGAAATCGCTCAGTTGTGTCTGACTCTTTGTGACCCCATGGACTGCAGCCTACCAGGCTCCATGGGATTTTCCAGGCAAGAGTACTGGGGTGGGGGTGGGGGTGGGGGGATGCCATCACATCCTTCCCAAAAGGGTAGCAAAATATTGGGAGTAAAAGTGAAATCTACTTAAATCTATCCTCATCCAGATTTTAAACATGAGAAACAGAATTTAGTAAGTGTCTTAAAGTTACAAACCAAATAAGTGCTAGAATTGTGGTCTGAAATGAAGCTGTTTGTCTCTAGGACAGTGATAGCCAGAGAGTCCCCTGTGGCCCTGGAAATTCTCATCTGATATGCAACCACTTGTGCATACAACTAAATTAAGTAGGACTGACCTATGGAACTAAGAGAATATTGTGATTTCTGAAGTTCTGTCATAAAAGATACTATGACTTCAATTTTGCCCTCTCTTGGATCACTCATTCTTGTGGAAGCCAGCTGTGATGGACTGAGCCCTCCAGCAGCTCGGTAAACAGGTACATGTGTCCAGGAACTGAGGCCTTTTGCCAACAGCCAAAACTGATTTGCTCACCACGTGTGCCATGTGAGAAATGGCTCTCTTATTCTCAATCAAGTTTTTAGGTGACTCTTCCAAAGTAAATATGACTCCAGTCTTATCAGAGATCTCACGTCAAAACCAACCAGTTAAGTCACCCCCAAATTCTTGACCCATGGAAATTGTGTGAGATAATACATGCTTGTTATTATTTTAAACTATTAATTTCTGGGATAGCATATCATGCAGCAATAGAGAACTATACAAGAGTGTGTCTAATTGTCATGCCAAACTGCAGCTAGTTATGAATTAACAATCCTCCGTAAATGGATAAACCTTACATTTACAAGCCAGCAAGTGCCTGAAGTTAGGGAGAATGGGGAGGGAAATGTAAAAGGATGGGGAGGAAATAAAAGGAAGTAGTACTTCCCTGGTGGCTCAGACAGTAAAGCGTCTGTCTACAATTCGGGAGACCCGGGTTCGATCCCTGCTTCGGGAAGATCCCCTGGAGAAGGAAAATCCCATGGACAGACGAGCCTGGTAGGCTACAGTCCATTGGGTCCCAAAGAGTCAGACACGACTGAGCAGCTTCACGATGAGTACAAAGACAGAAAAGTAAAGAATGGAGAAAACATACACCAGCCTAAATGCAATCTGTTCTTGTTCATTGAACCATCTCCTTTGAAAACATCAGCAGCATCTTTGAATAAATAGATAGTGAAGAGATTAATTAGGAAAGTGATTTTGAGTCCACTATTAAGGTTAATGGAAAGGTAGTTAATATCACTGAAGTCATTCTTTCTCACAGGGTCCAGTTTCTAGACAGGAAGAGCTTGCCAGGATTAAGAGATCTGGGTTTTGATTCAAGAGCACATATGTAGACAAGTATGTTTGATATTCTTAAGGTCTTCTGGGCCAAGAAAGGATACAAATCCTCCATCCCATCCCCAAACTACTCGTCACCTGCACCTTCTGCAGGGACATTTTCCCTCCAGGTACCATAGAATTCCCTTTCTGGCAGTCCAGGGGTGAGTCACTAACCTCTCTCAGGCTTTCATTTTGAAACAATGATGGGTTCCTAGAGTTTCCTTATACTTCAACATCCAAATTAAGTTTAGAAGCATTTATTAGATTGACTCTTTCCATATTTTTTGTTTTGGTTTTATTGATTTACTCAGCCTTAGGCCACTGTAGAACAATTTAATTGAGTTTAAAGTGTAAAATGTGTGTGGGTTTGAGTATACTGTAAAATATATATAAGAATTGAAATATATACATATTCTACAAGATAGAAAGAGATTAAGATCACCTTTTAAACTACACCTTCAGTCTGCTGACTGAGACCTATTATTTATGAAATCAACTTCTTTGGTTGTGATCATCTTTACTGAACTTAAAAAGAGAAGAGAGGAGAGGGAATAGATGACAGCAGAGCAAATTTCATTTAAAAGGAATATCTATTACTTCCTCAAAAGCTCACTTAGGGTAAGCATGAGTACACGTGAGTGTGACTGTATAATGAAAAATGTGTTTTTTAATGTAGGTTATAGTAAAAAAGAGTTCTTAAAAAAATAAGTAACTGGCCAGCTAATAACTTTTGAAAGTAAACTGAAACCATTATTGTTTAGGTTACAAAGCACTGAAAACTTAGTGACCTAAAATAACAACCATTTTATTATACCCATAGATTCTTCAAATCAAGATTTCATATTGAGCAGAGTGAAGTTGGCTTACTCTCTTTGCCATGATATTTGGGACTTCAGCTGAGAAGACTTGACCACTGGAAGCTGGAAATAGCTGGAGATTCCTTCTCTCACATTGCTGCTCCTTAAACTAGAATGGTTCAAAGATTACAGAGACTAACCAGAGTATCCAAATGTCATCTCCACAGATAGACTGGCTTTCTCACTACATGGGGGCCTCAGAATCACTGAAATTCAGAGATGGATAGTTCAGAGATCAAAGCCTGAGGGTCCAAGCAAATAAGGTAGACGATGCGCTGCTTTTTAAGACTTGGCCTTGAAAGTCCCACAGCTTCCTTCCTCCACACTGTATTGGAGAACGCTGCCACAAGGTCATTCAGATTCAAGGGGACCAGAATTAAATTTGATAGAGGAGTGAACGTGGGTCATGAGAAATTGTTGTGACCATTTTTGAGAAATTAAACCTGCTATATTGTATAATCACAAGAATGTCCATGAGTGGTAGACTAGATAAATAAATACATTGGTGCACAGGTAAAAATGGAATATTAAAAGGCAGTGCATATCGGCAAACTAGAACTCTCTGCATCAGTATAACACAGAGGGACGATCTTACTCAGGGATAAAAGCAAAATACTCCATATATACATTTCAAAATCAGGACAAGCTAAACCATATTGTTTATGAATACATATATAAGTGATAAATCTATAAATAAACAAGTATATAATTTCAGTGAAAGTCCAGATAAAGAGCAAAAAGAGGAGAGATAACACCTAGATGTCTGGAAACTCAGCATCCATTATTTTTTTTAAATAGGCATGTTGTTTGCTAACAGTAAAGTCTGATAGAAGTCTGTTAAAAGTTTGGACACAAGAATAAAAGCCATCTATGTTTCCACCCCTTTGGCAAATCTGTGCCACATTTAGGTATATTTCTCCCTTCTATGAAAAGAGTTATAACATGGTGAGATACAGAAATCTTTTCATAGGAAATTTTTATTTTGAACTAATTTTACATTTACAAGAAAGATGCAAGAATAGTTTTTTTTGAGTTTCCTTGTATCCCTCAACTGGCTTCCCCTGATGTTAATGTCTTACATAACCACTGTACAGTTCTGGAGAATAGGAAATGGACATTGGTGCAATATTGCTAACTAAACTTTAGACTATATTCAAATTTCACAGATGTTTCCACCAAGTCCTTGTTCTGTTCTAGGGTCTTATTCAGGATCTCACATTGAATTTACTTAATGTTTGTCCTTAGTCTCTTCCAGTCTATAATTCCTTAGTCTGTCCTTTCCTTTTATGCACTTCACATTTTTGGAGTATTTATCATTATTTTTTTTTCTGGTTTTTGTTTTGTTTACTGTCTGAATTGGGTGTTCATTGTTGCAGGTGGGCTTCTCATTGTTGGTAGCTTCTCTTGTTGAGCATGGGCTCTAGGTGCTTGGACTCAGTAGTTGTGGTGCACGAGCTTAGTTGCCCAGTGGCTTGTGGGTTCTTCCAAGATCAGGGATTGAACTCATATCCTCTGCACTGGCAGGTAGACTCAGCCTCTTAACCACCAAGGAAGCCCTGATCAGTTATTTCTTAAAACGTTCCTTGGTTCGAATTTGTCTGCTTTTCTCATCCCGCATTTTGCCAGGAAATATCACAAAAACAATGAAGTATCCTTTTCAGTGCAAGGAGTTCATGGTGTTGATGTGTCTACTACTTGTGAGGTTTACCTTACTCAATTAAGGTGGCATCCAAGTTTCTCTACTATAAATTTATTTCCTCTCTTGTACTAGAGAGACATCTTGGGGAAGATACTTTGAGACTATACAAATCCTGATTTCTCCTTCACATTTCATTCAACTTTAGCTTCCACCTCTTGATTTTAACTTAACTGCAACAAGGAAAAGTTGTCTGTTTTCCTTATATATGTATGTTATCTACGGATATTTATTTTAATCTGTGAGTTAAAAATCCAATATAATCCATTTGTATTTTATTGCTCAAATCATACCAGCTTTAGACTGGCTTGCAACGTTTCTCAACAATTTTTCATTTTATTTTAAGCAACTTCCTATTTTCTGGCACCACAAAATATTCCTAGTCCACCCTGTATTTTCCATACTCCAATCTTGGAGCCAATTTCTTCTCCAGGGGCCCCTGGGTTCTTTAATTGAAGAATGATGCTTAAAAACCAAAGATCATGTGCCAAGTCTGCTAATTCCTACTAGGCTATAACTGCTTTTAGGTCCTCTCCACTGACAGAGCAAGGAAGTATATGTGTATGGTAACCCATGCACATACACATTCTTCTAGGTTTCTGTATCTATAAAACTGTAGATGTATTTTAAAATATAACTTTATATTACTACTTCTGATCTTAATCTAGTACAAGTGTCATTTTAGCCAAATATGTCTTTTTCCACTAGTGGGAACACTGTATCTCACTTTCTACATTGTATTTACTTCTTTATTCTAGTAGACACATAGTAGTTTCAGAATTGCTAATCCCTATCTTTGTGCTGACACTATTGCATTGCAACCTTTATATCTACCTACTTTTGTCTTATCCTTGTAGTATCCAATCAAGATTCTACAGTTACTTAATTTTAATCCTTCCAAATCCCTTTAGTGTTATTAATTTAATACATTTTGGTTCATTTGTTAGTGCTTATATTCCATTCTGAGTTCCCCCATTCCTATTACTTTTAATAATGTGATTGTTCTGCTGGTATACGAAGTATTACTATAGTTGTAAGACACTGTTATACAAAAAGACACACTCAGAAAACTGCCACTGCCTCTTCATCACTATGACTCTGCTCCCATTTGTCCCTTTTTCCCATTCCCTTCTAATCCCCACTCCCAGAGATAACAATTCTCTTTCATTTTTGTTTTTTTCCTCTTGTATATCTTTTGCACAAATGAACAAAAAAATGTATTTTCTTATGTCTTTATCATTCCCTTACAGAGGGAATCATACTATGGATACTCTTGCATTTGACTTTTCACTTAACCATCTATCCTGGAATTCATTCCTTACTAGCTCATGGAGATTGTCCTTATTCATTTTTGTAGGTGCATATTACACAACTGTGCATATGTGTCATGATTTATTCACATTTTTATGTGAATATTAACATTCATTCCAATATTTTACAGTTTCAAACAATGCTGCAAACCTGGGTATGCCCTCTCCCCCCATTTTATTTGTTGAATTAAATAAAAAGAATAACAATTTATAAAATAATATATAGCCCACTTTAAGAAAAGTTTTCCAGCAAAGCTCTGTAGTAAAAGCCAAGATAATGTGACTCTTAAGAGTCAACAAAGGGGAGTCTTCTCCATCAGACAGTGATATACAGGTGGTCTTCACAGCGTTATCTTGGTTGTGCTCATACAACAACACTCCTATAAGGAAGCTGGAGAAGGGAAAATTTGTTTATCCAAAAAAAGCACTTCTTCCCCAAACCCTGTCTTCAATAATACAATCATGGTAACCTACTGATGTAGAAAAGTCCAGAATCAAGCGTTTGATTAGAGCCCAGAATTTTGGAGTAAAGGAACCAAGTATAAGCCTCCCTTTCCATTCAGCTTTTCTACAAATCACAAAGTTCCTCTTAGCACACTGTCTTGTTCAAAATGAAAATGTGTAGAGTGCTCCCATTTTTTTATGACTTGGGGTTTCTTAGACTTTAAAAAGCCAATAATAGGAAGTTTTTTTAGTTTGTCAGAGATTAACACACTTGAAAATATTTAATGGCTATAAAGTTTCAAGAAATTGCTTCAGGAAGACTTCTCCAAATTCAACCATGTGAACTTGTACTGCAGGAAATACATTTTACATGGGGGCACCCAGCACACAGTCAAACAGCTATGTAGATGGCATTTCCTTGGTATTCCAGTGGTAAAGACTGTGTCCTTCCTGTGAAGGGGTGATGGTTTGCTCCTTGGTCAGGAAGATAAAAACCTGCATACCTTGAAGTGCAGGGGGAAAAAAAAAGCTGTACAGACAACTGAAATTACATGCACCGGGTTCTGATATTTTGTATTCTATTCTATTTCATTAAAAGGGAAACATTTTGACCTTGAGCTACAAACTTGATAACTTGATTTCACAACCTTTAATGATTATTCAGACCTGTAGCCTGAAAAACACATGTGTTGAGAGCAAATGCTTTGAAGTCAGATAGCTGTAAGCTGGAATCCTGGAGGCACTTCTTAACAGGAGTCTTCTCAGGAGAATTTAGAATTATCTGGGGCAAGACTCTGGAATCTATATTTAAAACACATTTACAACACACACACACAAACTTATACCAACACCCTGTGCAATTCTGATTTAACTGATAGATCAATTGGAAAATGGAACATTTTGGCGTTACTTTTATTTCAAATAAACGTTTGATGTGATAGTGGCAGATCCTTGATGTCTTCTTTAAGTCTGTCAAATAGTTTTATGTTTCCTAGAAAACAAACTGCGCCACAGGACATGAGCACAGGTGACTTAAAAGATCACAGAACATGAAGGATTTAAGTGCCTCAAAGTCTGATTTAGTAGGGATACATATAATAAAATGAGGCATTTGAGAGAATTTTAATTTTAGTCTGTTTTGCTGATTTCAACTATTTAGGGGAGTGGTTTTGTCATTGAAAATGAGTATAACCCTACTGTTCTGAGATAAAATGTCCATAGAACCAGTTTCTGTAGTAACCATCAATTGATCTATTTTAGAATCTTATTCATTTCATTTTATTTTAATATATCAGAAATCATAAATGTATTTTTTACTAGCATGCACCAATTACAGTGAAAATTTTCATACGGTACGTCATTCAAAATATCGATAATTTATATGTCTTTTATATCAGATTCAGCATTAAAAATTAAAATAGACTGTTTTGAGATATTTCATTAATGTTTTACCAAATATCTGTATCCTCTTATTACAGTGGTAGAATCTGTTGTGTGTGGATGAAATTGGGGGCAATGGAACTAAAAATTAATTTGATGTCTAATGCTATGTTACAACCAGCCACACCCACAGAATTGTATCATATCACCTTATAGCACTGGGCAAAATTTCATGTCTTTCAAGTACATGACTCGCAGATTTTGAAGACAATTCCATACAGACCATTTTCCAGGAATAATTCCTTTAGTTGAGTTTTTCATTGCCAACATGTACTGCTTTAGGGATTGCCAACACGTGCTACCTAAACAAAATCACTTTTCTGAAGACCTTGCAAAGAATGTCTTCAGAGGACAAAGACTTAACTTGCATGATTCCTCAAATCTCTGTGTCTGAGCTGGAAATCTGAACTTGTCATTCAATTCTGCTTGGATGATAAGTTGCTTCAGTCATGTTCAACTCTGTGCAACTCTATGAACTGTAGCCTGCCAGGCTTCTTTGTCCATGAGATTCTCCAGGCAAGGATACTAGAATGGGTTGCATGCCCTCCTCCAAGACCATTCAATCCTACATGTTACTTTTCTTTTTTACGGATCGCTGGGAAGCAGAAGGGCCTTAATCTTCATGACTGAAGCCATATTTGGTGTGTGGACTCATCAGCTACACAGTTACAACAGGGTCTGAGTTTCTCTAGTAATGGGAATAGATATGTTACAATCTATACTTTCCATTTAGTTCCCCTTATGACCAATGCCTGAATTTCAATCCTAAGAGTATATTACTATTTGCTTCTGAAGCACATGCCAAAAGAATCCAGGAGGACTGCAGACATATCGTCCAACTGCACTGCCACTTCCAGTGACTTTATGGACGACATCTATGTGTTATTTGAGAATTAATCCTTTTCCATCTGTGTGCCCTGACTATGTTTTGGATTCCCTTTCCTTCACAAATATCCTGAATTCAAGGTATCTAAAGTCCTGGAGCAGTTGTCCAGAGGAAGAGAAGCAACAGCCCCGCCCCCAACCCTTGGGAGCAGAAAGGAAGAGAATTATCCTAAGGAATTATTTAAAAATCCAGACGCGGCAGATACAAATAAAACCATGGCTGCATAGGTTGATGTCCCAGGGGTCCAAAATTTAACGTCACANCAAATATCTGTATCCTCTTATTACAGTGGTAGAATCTGTTGTGTGTGGAGGAAATTGGGGGCAATGGAACTAAAAATTAATTTGATGTCTAATGCTATGTTACAACCAGCCACACCCACAGAATTGTATCATATCACCTTATAGCACTGGGCAAAATTTCATGTCTTTCAAGTACATGACTCGCAGATTTTGAAGACAATTCCATACAGACCATTTCCCAGGAATAATTCCTTTAGTTGAGTTTTTCATTGCCAACATGTACTGCTTTAGGGATTGCCAACACGTGCTACCTAAACAAAATCACTTTTCTGAAGACCTTGCAAAGAATGTCTTCAGAGGACAAAGACTTAACTTGCATGATTCCTCAAATCTCTGTGTCTGAGCTGGAAATCTGAACTTGTCATTCAATTCTGCTTGGATGATAAGTTGCTTCAGTCATGTTCAACTCTGTGCAACTCTATGAACTGTAGCCTGCCAGGCTTCTTTGTCCATGAGATTCTCCAGGCAAGGATACTAGAATGGGTTGCATGCCCTCCTCCAAGACCATTCAATCCTACATGTTACTTTTCTTTTTTACGGATCGCTGGGAAGCAGAAGGGCCTTAATCTTCATGACTGAAGCCATATTTGGTGTGTGGACTCATCAGCTACACAGTTACAACAGGGTCTGAGTTTCTCTAGTAATGGGAATAGATATGTTACAATCTATACTTTCCATTTAGTTCCCCTTATGACCAATGCCTGAATTTCAATCCTAAGAGTATATTACTATTTGCTTCTGAAGCACATGCCAAAAGAATCCAGGAGGACTGCAGACATATCGTCCAACTGCACTGCCACTTCCAGTGACTTTATGGACGACATCTAAGTGTTATTTGAGAATTAATCCTTTTCCATCTGTGTGCCCTGACTATGTTTTGGATTCCCTTTCCTTCACAAATATCCTGAATTCAAGGTATCTAAAGTCCTGGAGCAGTTGTCCAGAGGAAGAGAAGCAACAGCCCCGCCCCCAACCCTTGGGAGCAGAAAGGAAGAGAATTATCCTAAGGAATTATTTAAAAATCCAGACGCGGCAGATACAAATAAAACCATGGCTGCATAGGTTGATGTCCCAGGGGTCCAAAATTTAACGTCACATGTGCAATAATTTGTTTAGCATTAAACTAAACCAGTTTGATGAACTCAAATGCCCTCGGCTCAATAGGCAGGACTCTCCGAGGAGCCTGTGTTACTTCCCTCACTTAAGCGCAGATTTATAATAAAAATCTTAATGCCAGTGACATGGTTTTTGGACACGTAAGAACCTAAGCACTTGGAGAATCATATTTGAGAGGTCAGAAAACTCCACAGTTAAAGATCGGTGTATAATTTACTAAGAAAATAGAAAGTTTTGTTTCTCTGAGTCGAAATTTGACGAGCACGGCGGGAAATATTGCAGGTTTCTGGCATAAGGTTTTGTGCTTTCCTCATAATTTGAGACCTGCGTGAAGCCTGAGGCTTCGGGGATCACTTTCTGAGAAAAACTGGGCAATTCGATGCAGAGAATTTTGATATTTTTGGCATTTTTTGAGGTGTAACAAACACAACTCGGGATCCGAGAGGACACTCTGCGGCTGCCAGCGAGGCGGGCTGGACAGCGCACCAATCACGGCGCAGCTCCGCCCTATATAAACGGGCGGGCGCAGCGGCGCGGCCCGAGTCCCGGCCAGTACCTCTGCTTCCGGCTCGAATTGCTCTACCCACGCCCGCCTTCAACATGTCCGAGACTGCGCCCGCCGCGCCCGCTGCTCCGGCCCCCGCCGAGAAGACGCCTGTGAAAAAGAAGGCCCGCAAGGCCGCAGGTGCTGCAAAGCGCAAGGCGTCTGGGCCCCCCGTGTCCGAGCTCATTACCAAGGCTGTCGCCGCCTCCAAGGAGCGCAGCGGCGTGTCTCTGGTTGCGCTCAAAAAGGCACTGGCGGCCGCCGGCTACGATGTGGAAAAGAATAACAGCCGCATCAAGCTGGGTCTCAAGAGCCTGGTGAGCAAGGGCACCCTGGTGCAGACCAAGGGCACTGGGGCTTCCGGTTCTTTCAAGCTCAACAAGAAGGCGGACACTGGGGAAGCCAAGCCCAAAGCCAAGAAGGCGGGTGCGGCCAAACCCAAGAAGCCCGCAGGAGCAGCTAAGAAGCCGAAGAAGGCCACTGGGGCGGCAACCCCTAAGAAGAGTGCCAAGAAGACCCCAAAGAAAGCGAAAAAGCCTGCTGCGGCTGCAGGAGCCAAAAAAGCAAAGAGTCCGAAAAAAGCGAGAGCAGCCAAGCCGAAGAAGGCGCCCAAGAGTCCAGCGAAGGCCAAAGCGGTGAAACCCAAGGCGGCTAAACCAAAGACCGCCAAACCCAAGGCAGCCAAGCCAAAGAAGGCGGCGGCCAAGAAGAAATAGGAGGTTTCTTTGGCCTCTGGCTTCGAAGCTCGACACAACCCAAAGGCTCTTTTCAGAGCCACCCAAAGATCTCGGGAAAAGAGCTGTTGCACACTAGAGGGGGCGTGGTTGGGTGGAAGAGGCAGCAAGTGGAGGGCGGGCCTCAGTTGGGGTGGGAGGTGGGTCTTAAACAGGAGTGTTTCGTAAAACGTAAGGCTAGTACTAGCGAACTCTGGAATTGGACGGGTAATCAGTTTGCGTCTAACCTGGTTGAACCTGTACGAGGTTCACAGACCAACAGTAGGCTGGGTTTGATGTAAAGTCCCAAATCGAGCTCAAGTTTGGATAAAGTNGTTGCACACTAAAGGGGGCGTGGTTGGGTGGAAGAGGCAGCAAGTGGAGGGCGGGCCTCAGTTGGGGTGGGAGGTGGGTCTTAAACAGAAATGTTTCGTAAAACGTAAGGCTAGTACTAGCGAACCCTGGAATTGGACGGGTAATCAGTTTGCGTCTAAGCTGGTTGAACCTGTACGAGGTTCACAGACCAACAGTACGCTGGGTTTGATGTAAAGTCCCAAATCGAGCTCAAGTTTGGATAATTTAAACATTTAACTGACTACATTCTGGAGGGTTTTGTATAGCCCCAAATGCGAAATTCAAGTGTTCACCGTTTTACGAGATGGTTAGTCGTTGAATGGGTTATTTGCATTTTCTTTAACGAGGACATATTGGACATTGGAGGGGAAATTTGGCTCAGTATCTTCAGTAATAAAAATTCATCAGGGCTTCTGGTAGGGGAGGAAGGAAAGGGATGGTGAATTTTATTACAGGGTGACCCAGCCCACATGGTGGTGGTGGCTACGATGGGTATAGTTAGCTGTCCATTGGTTACCTGCTCCGAAGCGCAGAATAATGTTATCGAGCTTGCCCACCAGCCCCGAGGACATTAAGACGGCCACTAGCTGCGGGGGCCCAGCCAGAATCAGCGTTACACAAGGGAAAGAGAAGTTGCTTTAGTTACAAACCTAAAACTGGCATACTCCCAATCACTTGCATCTGCTAGCTGTGAAATACACAATGCAGGTTTCTGAAGAGGCTATTTATACTAGATATGGGTAAGTCTAGTCTAGGCCCTGTGATTGGGTCGAAGCAAAGTAACAAAACAGCCAATGAAAAGGTAGACCTGTTAGAATCATTTACATTCGTGTTTGTGACGCCACAATAAAATTAATCCAATCCTGAGCGAGATCTTACGAACCTCATTTGAATACCGCGTCTATAAATAAATGTGGCCTCACTCGCGGCAACTATTTTCCTAGCTGGTAGTGTAACTGTTCCAATTTATATCGGTAAGATGCCTGAACCCACCAAATCAGCTCCAGCCCCAAAGAAAGGATCGAAGAAGGCGGTGACCAAGGCCCAGAAAAAAGATGGCAAGAAGCGCAAGCGCAGCCGCAAGGAGAGCTACTCCGTGTACGTGTACAAGGTGCTGAAGCAGGTCCACCCGGACACCGGCATCTCGTCCAAGGCCATGGGCATCATGAATTCATTTGTCAACGACATCTTCGAGCGCATCGCGGGCGAGGCGTCGCGTCTGGCGCATTACAACAAGCGCTCGACCATCACATCTAGGGAGATCCAGACGGCCGTCCGCCTGCTGCTGCCCGGGGAGTTGGCCAAACACGCCGTGTCCGAGGGCACCAAGGCCGTCACCAAGTACACCAGCTCCAAGTAAACTTGCCAAGTAAGCGTCTTTACACCTAACCCCAAAGGCTCTTTTAAGAGCCACGCATGTTTTCAGCAAATGAGTTGTAATCCTTTCATTACAAAGGCTATATTCCGATTTCTACCCAACTTAAATCTTCACTAGCATTCTTTAAGGTTCTATTGCATCTGCGTAAGAATTACTATGGGCAATCTAGACAATATGGGCTATTCATTGCATGCCCACTACAGGCAAGTAGTTACATAGAACCATGATACCACGAAACCGTTTATCAATTTGCCCTGAAAATGCCCTTTAAGATACAGCTTTCTTTTCCGTACCTAGGTCTTCAAGTTGATCCTGACGGTGACCTGGACTTTGGCGATGAACCCTTACGCAGAATACGAAAGAGCATGCTCTTACCAACTTCATTCTGCTCAGAGCTTTTCCATTTTTCTTTTCCTTTTTTTCTTTTTTCCTTTTTAAACCACAGATACCTGTATTTCGGGAGGGGGGGAATGCTGAAGACAATGAATTTTCACAAACATGTTACAAAGGTTTTTTTCTGGTTTCCTTGCTTTGTAATTGGTGCAGTTTCTGTGGTGAGGAGGAGCCTATGCTCTATCCTAAAGGCGGAAAAGAAAAAGGAGCCTTCAAATCCTGTAAGCTGCTATGATTTCTTTCCCAGAAAGTCCTATTTAATTTGTAGCCCTCTGGGGGCAGCATTCAGTTTTAAAGTATTCTGGGTCTCAGATGTCCGGTTATCATTCTCTCCATCGATAAAGGAGTCTGTCTACTAGACTCAGGCCCCATTTTGAGCACTCCTGCTTTCCCAGGTGTCCCCAAGCATCAAGGGCAGAGAGGAAGTAGAAAGGAAAGGAAACCCCTTCCTGGTAGAATGTGTACTAGGTAGGATAGAAATAAGCGCTTTCCCTTGTGGGAAATAACATTTTGTCAAGAAGATAGATCCAAACAG
>SJYW01035031.1:983333-1017052 GCA_006410735.1 Raphicerus campestris
GGGAGGAATCAGTAGAGGTAACCAAGAAAATTGCCAGGTAGATGAGTGTGGGCTGAGGATGAAGCAGTGAAGGCCCAGTATAAAAGTAAGGAACACTCAGTTCGAGGGGCTTGGCCCATGTGAAACCCCAAGCACCTCTGCTGATTTTTACCCAAACGTGAGCTTTGTTTTTCAGGGTGTTATGTGAAGCCTGGCCATGGTGGAGAGCATGATAAGAACTTTCCCAGTGAAGCTGAGACACCAAACCAAAAGGACCTAGAAATAAATACACACATTCATTCACAGTAGATAATGGAGGGCAAAGAATCTGTCCTGAAACTTGGTGCTGAGCAAGAAAACTCCACTGCTGAGAATTTGGACTACAAGCCAGGCTTCACACTTTTTTGTTTCAGCGTGAATAGAATAAAATAGGGATTCAAAACACCTAGGCTGAGAGTTTACTTTAGAAATATCCCCAAACTGTGTTGGTGCCCCTTGGGCACCTGGTAAAAGCAAATACAAATCCTCTCTGAAAGAATAAGCTTAATTTTAGGTCTTAATAAATCCCACAGTTACATAGCCAAGAAAATGAAAGAGCAGCTTCACAACCAAAATTAGCCAAAGACACCATGACCAAGAACAACAGACAATGGAAACCGAAGCACACATTAACAGATACAGACTTCAAGTGACTAATATATCTCCAAACAAAACCTGAACTATGTGAAGGATTAAGAGAATACAAAAAATGATCACATAGTTTTGAAGAAAACAAATATTTCTAGAACTATTTGTTTTCTATATAGAAAGAACAGAATTAATACTGGATGAGCTTAATAGTAAATTAGACCCAACTGAAGAATTTTCATGAATAGCAAACCAGANGTGTATAAGAGACAGGTTTTGAAGAAAACAAATATTTCTAGAACTATTTGTTTTCTATATAGAAAGAACAGAATTAATACTGGATGAGCTTAATAGTAAATTAGACCCAACTGAAGAATTTTCATGAATAGCAAACCAGATCTCAAGGAATTATCCAAAATGCAGAGAGAGGGATGTAAAAATGAGTTTAAGAGATCTGGAATGGGTAATAAAATTGTCTGGCATGCATCTAACCTTAGTGGCAGGACAAACAGAAAATGATGCAGATGTGAGATTTAAATGATCAGGGCCCGTAATTTTTTGGAATTGATGGATTACTCATAAAATGTAGTGAAATGATATAACACAAAAGGGTTACTGTTGTGACACTGAACTAAACCATATACATTCTTAAAAATTTGATGCTGATTTTTCTGGGTGGACATATGACATCAGATCAAAAAGCACTGTTTGAAATTCTAACATGGGGTGGAGGGGAGTGATTATTTACATGCATTTTGTATCTTGCTAATTACTAACTTCTGTTAATGTTAATATCTAGTGGATTATCTCGACTTTCATTTCATATAATACTATCATTAGCACAGAAGACAAATGTTTGATATCCTTTCCAATAACAATTTATCTTTTATCAAATTGTGTTAGCTAAAATCACAAACTATCCCAAATTAGACATGCTAGCAGATGTCACCATTTCGTCCTCCTTTTCATGGAACTAGCTTTGGTAGTTTGTGATTTATAATAATATGTATGCATATGTGTGTGAGTAGTCTTTATTGTATTGATGTAATTTCCTTTTAATTCTATTATGAGTTATTAGGAGTGATTTATGGATTTTTGGCATCTGATGAAATAATGTGCTTTTCTCCTTAAACCTGTTGCAACAAAGTACACATACATATTCTAATGTTAATCCATATTTCTAGTTTTAGGCCAAATCTTATTTGGTCATTTCTTTTCTTTTTTTTCTTTTGGCTGTGCTGGGTCTTTCTTGCTGCTCAAAGGCTTTCTCTAGCTGCAGCAAGCGGAGGCCATTCTTCATTGTGGCTTCTCATGGCAGTGGCTTCTGTTGTTGCAGAGTATAGTGTCTAGGCTCACGAGCTTCAGTAGTCGTGGCACATGGGCTTAGTTGCATCTCAGCATGTACGATCTTCCTGGACCAGGGATGCAACCCGCCTTGTCCACAGTGGCAACAGACTCTTAACTACTGGACCAGGGAAGTCCCTTATTTGCTCATGCTGTATCTTTATCTTAAATAATGCATGGATAAATTTTAATATTTTACATGGATATTTAAAATCCTCTACTATTCATACATAAAATCATTCTATGATTTTTCTCTTTGGGGGTTGCTTTCATCAGATTTTGTCCTTAAAGTTATGGTAGCTTCATAAACTTCATTGTGGGGGTTCTCTTTTTTTACTTACTGCTGTATAATAAATTATTTGCAAACTGAGCAGCTTAAGTCAATGAATATTTATTATCTCATTCAATTTCTGAGATCAGGAATCCAGAAATGACTTTGTTGTTGTTCATTAACTCAGTTGTGTCCGACTTTTTGCGACCCCATGGACTGCAGCATGCTAGGCTTTCCTGTCCTTCACTTAAATGACTTAGTCGGGTAGTTATGACTCAGAGTCTCTGGGGAGTTTGAAGTCAAGAAGTAAGCAAATGCTGCAGTCAACTGAAAGCTTGACTGTAGCTGGAGGATTCCCCTAGACAAGTGTCTGCTAGCAAGAACTCACTTCCTCCAGAGGATGGAAGAGACTGCTTCAAAGCACAGTAGCTGTTATCCCATAGAAAGAGAAATCAGAGACAGAGAGAATGGCAGGAATGCCTCTGTGACCAAATTTTGACACACTGACACTTCTGCTACTATCTATTCATTAGAAGCAAGTCACTTAAATCTGGCATTTATTCAGAAGAATTAGGATCCATCTTTTGAGGTAAGGATATTAAAAGAATTTGTGCATGTATTTTAAAACCACCATATGATTCTTTTTATGCTTTAAATCTTGAATGTAAAAAGTATCTGTGCTTTAAAGATTACATAGAAATAAGCTCTGAGTTCAGGTCAGTTCAGTTCAGTCGCTCAGTCATGTCCGACTCTCTTCNATATTTCTAGAACTATTTGTTTTCTATATAGAAAGAACAGAATTAATACTGGATGAGCTTAATAGTAAATTAGACCCAACTGAAGAATTTTCATGAATAGCAAACCAGATCTCAAGGAATTATCCAAAATGCAGAGAGAGGGATGTAAAAATGAGTTTAAGAGATCTGGAATGGGTAATAAAATTGTCTGGCATGCATCTAACCTTAGTGGCAGGACAAACAGAAAATGATGCAGATGTGAGATTTAAATGATCAGGGCCCGTAATTTTTTGGAATTGATGGATTACTCATAAAATGTAGTGAAATGATATAACACAAAAGGGTTACTGTTGTGACACTGAACTAAACCATATACATTCTTAAAAATTTGATGCTGATTTTTCTGGGTGGACATATGACATCAGATCAAAAAGCACTGTTTGAAATTCTAACATGGGGTGGAGGGGAGTGATTATTTACATGCATTTTGTATCTTGCTAATTACTAACTTCTGTTAATGTTAATATCTAGTGGATTATCTCGACTTTCATTTCATATAATACTATCATTAGCACAGAAGACAAATGTTTGATATCCTTTCCAATAACAATTTATCTTTTATCAAATTGTGTTAGCTAAAATCACAAACTATCCCAAATTAGACATGCTAGCAGATGTCACCATTTCGTCCTCCTTTTCATGGAACTAGCTTTGGTAGTTTGTGATTTATAATAATATGTATGCATATGTGTGTGAGTAGTCTTTATTGTATTGATGTAATTTCCTTTTAATTCTATTATGAGTTATTAGGAGTGATTTATGGATTTTTGGCATCTGATGAAATAATGTGCTTTTCTCCTTAAACCTGTTGCAACAAAGTACACATACATATTCTAATGTTAATCCATATTTCTAGTTTTAGGCCAAATCTTATTTGGTCATTTCTTTTCTTTTTTTTCTTTTGGCTGTGCTGGGTCTTTCTTGCTGCTCAAAGGCTTTCTCTAGCTGCAGCAAGCGGAGGCCATTCTTCATTGTGGCTTCTCATGGCAGTGGCTTCTGTTGTTGCAGAGTATAGTGTCTAGGCTCACGAGCTTCAGTAGTCGTGGCACATGGGCTTAGTTGCATCTCAGCATGTACGATCTTCCTGGACCAGGGATGCAACCCGCCTTGTCCACAGTGGCAACAGACTCTTAACTACTGGACCAGGGAAGTCCCTTATTTGCTCATGCTGTATCTTTATCTTAAATAATGCATGGATAAATTTTAATATTTTACATGGATATTTAAAATCCTCTACTATTCATACATAAAATCATTCTATGATTTTTCTCTTTGGGGGTTGCTTTCATCAGATTTTGTCCTTAAAGTTATGGTAGCTTCATAAACTTCATTGTGGGGGTTCTCTTTTTTTACTTACTGCTGTATAATAAATTATTTGCAAACTGAGCAGCTTAAGTCAATGAATATTTATTATCTCATTCAATTTCTGAGATCAGGAATCCAGAAATGATTTTGTTGTTGTTCATTAACTCAGTTGTGTCCGACTTTTTGCGACCCCATGGACTGCAGCATGCTAGGCTTTCCTGTCCTTCACTTAAATGACTTAGTCAGGTAGTTATGACTCAGAGTCTCTGGGGAGTTTGAAGTCAAGAAGTAAGCAAATGCTGCAGTCAACTGAAAGCTTGACTGTAGCTGGAGGATTCCCCTAGACAAGTGTCTGCTAGCAAGAACTCACTTCCTCCAGAGGATGGAAGAGACTGCTTCAAAGCACAGTAGCTGTTATCCCATAGAAAGAGAAATCAGAGACAGAGAGAATGGCAGGAATGCCTCTGTGACCAAATTTTGACACACTGACACTTCTGCTACTATCTATTCATTAGAAGCAAGTCACTTAAATCTGGCATTTATTCAGAAGAATTAGGATCCATCTTTTGAGGTAAGGATATTAAAAGAATTTGTGCATGTATTTTAAAACCACCATATGATTCTTTTTATGCTTTAAATCTTGAATGTAAAAAGTATCTGTGCTTTAAAGATTACATAGAAATAAGCTCTGAGTTCAGGTCAGTTCAGTTCAGTCGCTCAGTCATGTCCGACTCTCTTCGACCCCATGAATTGCAGCACACCAGGCCTCCCTGTCCATCACCAACTCCCAGAGTTCACTCAGACTCACGTCCATCGAGTCAGTGATGCCATCCAGCCATCTCATCCTCTATCGTCCCCTTTTCCTCCTGCCCGCAATCCCTCCCAGCATCAGACTCTACTGTTCGCATGAGGTGGCCAAAGTACTGGAGTTTCAGCTTTAGCATCATTCCTTCCAAAGAAATAAGCTCTAAAATCACCCAAACTTAATACCTTTCCACTTGGTAGATTTTTAGGAATTCCAGCAACATAGACTATAATAGACCACTTTCTACAAAGTCAATAAAACTCCCACATGATGTGCTGACAGTTCCTTTTTCTGAGATTGTAAAGGACAAAATAGTAGCCTTTTATGTTAAATAAAACATTATCTCAGATAGTAGTCTATACTTTAAAAAAATATTGAATGAATTGAATTAATTCAGCTGAGAAATCCTCAACTGCAACCAGTAAATCAAATCTCTGACGCATGATTGTTTTGGAATGCATGATAGGTTTGATCTTTTAGAAACCAAAGAAATTTTTAAAAATATAATAAAACATTATAATCCCAGGAAATACTTTGGCATTTGAAAAGAGAAGAAAATAAAACTTAAGAAAAAAATTAATGAAATTTAAAACTGATAAGAAGTTTAAGAAGTTAAAAATTTATTTAAAATATAGGAGTGAAGACTGATGACTGAAAGAAAATACAATGTTTAAAAAATGTAAGGTAACAAATTAAGGGTTAGCAGAAGCTTGGTAAAAGAAGAAACTAAAGAAGAATTAAGTTATGAAGGTTTATAAGGAGATTTTGATGTATGTCAAAATACCCTAGTAAATTGTACAAGTTATTTATACATCAGTTTATTTAAGAGATAGTCACTGAATGTCTTTAGGCTAGTCATTGACATGGGTACTGGAGATACAAAGAGAGATAAGGCTATCCTTGACTTAAAGGAGTTTTCAGTTTTGTAAGACTGTCAAGAATGCTTACAGTTAACTGCTTTCATATCCCAGTATCTTTCACCAAAGCCTGAACAAGTGTTTATCACTCTTTGGAAATTTGCAGGCAAATAGACGTAGATTCACATGAGAACTACCAAACTCATTAAATTAAGGCAAAAAAAAAAAAAAAAAAACTATCCCAATTTTTTAGTGATAAGTAATATTAATACCACTGTAATATAGTGGCAAAGCTAAGGGATGGTCCGTCTGACACCAACTGCAAGGATCAGAGTTCTCACCAAAACTACCTTCAGATGATATAATTTATTAGAAAGACTCACAGAACTCACTGAAAGTTATAATAAACAAGATTAGGGTTCATTATAGCAAAAGGACACAAAGCAAAATCAGCAAAGGGAAGAGACACATGGATCAGAGTCTAAGGGTATTCCAAACTGAGAGCTTCCAGTAGTACTCTTCCAGTGGATTCACCAACTGTTAACAATACCTTCCTGCAATGATGTGTGAAACACAATATGTATTGCTAACTAGGGAAACTCAATCAAGCCTTGGTGTCCAGACTGGATCTTTACCCAGTCCCTCTGGATCTAGTATAGATATGGCATGACCCAAAGAACCTAACACACTGGGTATTCTAAGACTACTCAGTGTAGCTCAAGGCCTCGTAGTACACAAAGATATTCTTATCCTTTATCCAGCACAGACATAAGAAGCAACACATTCCAAAAGCCTACAGATCACATTTCAGCAAAGGGAAAAGGCCATATCTCTTCAAATAAGGCTAATTCTGCATATAGTCAAAAGAAAAATTACATTTTTACAATTTTGAATTAACTTAGTTGGTAAAGACCACCTGCAATGCAGGAGACCCCACTTCAATTCCTGGGTCAGGAAGATCCCCTGGAGAAAGGGATAGGCTACCCACTTCTATATACTTGGGCTTCCCTTGTGGCTCAGTTGGTAAAGAATCCACCCACAATTCCAGAGACCTGGGTTCAATCCCTGGGTTGGGAAGGATCCCCTGGAGAAGGGAAAGGCTACCAACTGCAGTCTTCTGGCCTAGAGAATGGGGTCTCAAAGAGTTGGACACAACTGAGCAACTTTCACTTCATCTATAACTTGAGTTCTACAACTATTTGCTTCTCATGTCTGTTCTGTCACATACTTTTGCGTGTTTAAATCAACTATGAATCCAGAAATTATGTCTCATGGAATACTATTTTTTGTATTTTATTCAGATGAGCAACTTCAGCAGTCTTCCCCTTGACTTATACCAACTGCTCTCCAAACACTTCCACCAAGAATAATGGAGTGGGTTGCCATTTCCTCCTCCAGAGGATCTTCCCAACCCAGGGATCAAGCACTTAACTCCTGCTTCTCCTGCATTGACAGGCAGATTCTTTACTGCAGAGCCACCTGGGAAGCCCTATGTTTTGAGTCATTATCTATTAATGCTAATAATGACTTATCTATTAATGCTAATAAANGCCTTGGTGTCCAGACTGGATCTTTACCCAGTCCCTCTGGATCTAGTATAGATATGGCATGACCCAAAGAACCTAACACACTGGGTATTCTAAGACTACTCAGTGTAGCTCAAGGCCTCGTAGTACACAAAGATATTCTTATCCTTTATCTAGCACAGACATAAGAAGCAACACATTCCAAAAGCCTACAGATCACATTTCAGCAAAGGGAAAAGGCCATATCTCTTCAAATAAGGCTAATTCGGCATATAGTCAAAAGAAAAATTACATTTTTACAATTTTGAATTAACTTAGTTGGTAAAGACCACCTGCAATGCAGGAGACCCCACTTCAATTCCTGGGTCAGGAAGATCCCCTGGAGAAAGGGATAGGCTACCCACTTCTATATACTTGGGCTTCCCTTGTGGCTCAGTTGGTAAAAAATCCACCCACAATTCCAGAGACCTGGGTTCAATCCCTGGGTTGGGAAGGATCCCCTGGAGAAGGGAAAGGCTACCAACTGCAGTCTTCTGGCCTAGAGAATGGGGTCTCAAAGAGTTGGACACAACTGAGCAACTTTCACTTCATCTATAACTTGAGTTCTACAACTATTTGCTTCTCATGTCTGTTCTGTCACATACTTTTGCGTGTTTAAATCAACTATGAATCCAGAAATTATGTCTCATGGAATACTATTTTTTGTATTTTATTCAGATGAGCAACTTCAGCAGTCTTCCCCTTGACTTATACCAACTGCTCTCCAAACACTTCCACCAAGAATAATGGAGTGGGTTGCCATTTCCTCCTCCAGAGGATCTTCCCAACCCAGGGATCAAGCACTTAACTCCTGCTTCTCCTGCATTGACAGGCAGATTCTTTACTGCAGAGCCACCTGGGAAGCCCTATGTTTTGAGTCATTATCTATTAATGCTAATAATGACTTATCTATTAATGCTAATAAAGTGTAGGTAACACTGGAGTAGAGATTCCTCATAGCACATTATAGAAGCATATGTAAACAGAACCCTCTTTTTTGTACAACAAATATTAATACTGATGTAAAATGGCACCTAACATATAAACCATTTTTGTTTCTTCAATCAGGGGTGAGATAAAGTATGGAGAAGAAATGAATGCAAACAGTAACTGAAAATGAAAATCTGGCCATAGAAGTGATGAAGTATAATGTCTGATCTGCCTGAAATAATTGATTAGTGTGTATATCCCAATAAAATTCTACCCATCCTGATTTATTGCACATTGATTTACCTATAAAGGGGAAGGAGATCATTACCTGGGTGGAAGAGCCTAAACAAGGTGTTTTAGCTTTCTCATTTTATTTAAATCATGAAGATAGAATTTATTTCTATCACAGGCCTAACTACTGGAAATTTATTATTTACCATCTATTCACTTAGGTGGAGGAAGTCTAAAGGAGAGAATGGCAAAACATCTGAGAGATTCCACATTTAATAAAACCCGTGGATAACTGGAATTCACCTTTTATTAATTCAAATCCTTCTCCTTAGATAACCCTTTTCTATACAAACAATTTATTCATTTTTCAGTTTATTTTCTGCCATTAAGTTTTGAGTGGGTAAGGCCTAAGAACTGTTTTGGCTTTGGTAACAATCTCGAAAGTAAACAACATTTATCTAAGGTGACAAGTGGTAAGTCACCTTCAACACCTGAATTAACAGGAAGACATTACTTTGAAGCACTCTCAAAGTGAAGTGTGCGCTACTTGAAGGACTTTTAACAGATTGCTAGGCCCCACCTCACTTTCACTAGATTGACTAGATCTGGAACAAGAGCCAATAATTTGTATTTCTAAATTGTCAAAGTGATACCCATGCATCCGGGGATCACACTTGAAGGGAAAAAAAAAGTGAACCCCCCTCCCCCCCTCAGTTGTGTTGGACTCTTTGCAACCCAACAGCAGCCATCCTGTTTCTCTTGAGATCCCAACCCAGGGATCTAACCCGGTTCTACCTGCATTGCAGGTGAATTCTTTACCACTGCGCCACCCGGGATGATACTACCAGTCACACAAAACTGGAAAATCACCTTGAGTTTCAACTAAGTGTCAAGTCCTGAAAATTAGCACCTCCTTCTGGTGTGGCCTTACAAATAGCATGGGCCTTCCATGCTCCACCTCTGTCTGCCCTGCCTCCCACAGCCATAGTCTCCCTGGGTTTTCCCAACCCACCTCATGCTCCTCTGTTTTTCCTGGAGCCCCACGTTACGCGTACATCACCTTAGGTTCCCCTACAAAGTCGCCAGTAAGTTGTAGGCTTTCGCCCACCACTCTCGCCCCGCGAGGATTCTCGTGACCACCCGCTCCTGGTGCGCAGGCGCAGCCGACCCCCAGACCCCCAGCCTCCTTCCATCTGCCAGTGGAAACGAGAGACCCTAATAGTTTAAGGGGGCATGCACTTATTGAAGCGGAGAACCGAATTGTTTGAAGACCGGGAAACAAGACATCACCCTCTGTTAATTTTTTTTTCCTCCTCTCAAAACCTGTTCTGAAGAGGCACTTTCCCTCATAACTAGTCCCCAAGACACTTTCCTTGCGCCACCCGTTTTATTCGCTCTCATATTTATAGGGCACTTTGAGGATTAGGTGGGTGTATGTGTATGTATATATGGATTATTANGCCTGAAATAATTGATTAGTGTGTATATCCCAATAAAATTCTACCCATTCTGATTTATTGCACATTGATTTACCTATAAAGGGGAAGGAGATCATTACCTGGGTGGAAGAGCCTAAACAAGGTGTTTTAGCTTTCTCATTTTATTTAAATCATGAAGATAGAATTTATTTCTATCACAGGCCTAACTACTGGAAATTTATTATTTACCATCTATTCACTTAGGTGGAGGAAGTCTAAAGGAGAGAATGGCAAAACATCTGAGAGATTCCACATTTAATAAAACCCGTGGATAACTGGAATTCACCTTTTATTAATTCAAATCCTTCTCCTTAGATAACCCTTTTCTATACAAACAATTTATTCATTTTTCAGTTTATTTTCTGCCATTAAGTTTTGAGTGGGTAAGGCCTAAGAACTGTTTTGGCTTTGGTAACAATCTCGAAAGTAAACAACATTTATCTAAGGTGACAAGTGGTAAGTCACCTTCAACACCTGAATTAACAGGAAGACATTACTTTGAAGCACTCTCAAAGTGAAGTGTGCGCTACTTGAAGGACTTTTAACAGATTGCTAGGCCCCACCTCACTTTCACTAGATTGACTAGATCTGGAACAAGAGCCAATAATTTGCATTTCTAAATTGTCAAAGTGATACCCATGCATCCGGGGATCACACTTGAAGGGAAAAAAAAAGTGAACCCCCCTCCCCCCCTCAGTTGTGTTGGACTCTTTGCAACCCAACAGCAGCCATCCTGTTTCTCTTGAGATCCCAACCCAGGGATCTAACCCGGTTCTACCTGCATTGCAGGTGAATTCTTTACCACTGCGCCACCCGGGATGATACTACCAGTCACACAAAACTGGAAAATCACCTTGAGTTTCAACTAAGTGTCAAGTCCTGAAAATTAGCACCTCCTTCTGGTGTGGCCTTACAAATAGCATGGGCCTTCCATGCTCCACCTCTGTCTGCCCTGCCTCCCACAGCCATAGTCTCCCTGGGTTTTCCCAACCCACCTCATGCTCCTCTGTTTTTCCTGGAGCCCCACGTTACGCGTACATCACCTTAGGTTCCCCTACAAAGTCGCCAGTAAGTTGTAGGCTTTCGCCCACCACTCTCGCCCCGCGAGGATTCTCGTGACCACCCGCTCCTGGTGCGCAGGCGCAGCCGACCCCCAGACCCCCAGCCTCCTTCCATCTGCCAGTGGAAACGAGAGACCCTAATAGTTTAAGGGGGCATGCACTTATTGAAGCGGAGAACCGAATTGTTTGAAGACCGGGAAACAAGACATCACCCTCTGTTAATTTTTTTTTCCTCCTCTCAAAACCTGTTCTGAAGAGGCACTTTCCCTCATAACTAGTCCCCAAGACACTTTCCTTGCGCCACCCGTTTTATTCGCTCTCATATTTATAGGGCACTTTGAGGATTAGGTGGGTGTATGTGTATGTATATGTGGATTATTATAATTTCCTACTTGAATAACTATGTATTTTAAGTTTCATCTTCAGATTCATGAAGGACCTACATCCATTAGGCTAGAGGAGATATGGAGCATACAGCCCACAGTATTTTTAGAGGCTCACGAATGTATTTTAATTTCTTCTAAAATCAGAATTAAAAATGTACTTTTAGGTCGACGGAAACATTCTAATATACCATATAACTAGAACGATGAAACTGTTAAAAGTTCTAATACTTTATGTAATTTTAATAATGCTACTGTTTTTGTTGGTATTATGGAAGAGAGGGCCCAGAAAGATAAAAGAGAGTGGGGGTCGCAAAACACAATGCAACCTTGGGTGCAGGTAACACCCAACCATCTCCAGTTACTTTATTTACTTTTTTTTTAATTTATTTTTTTTTTTTTTTTTTTTGGTGTACACATTTCCTTGTGCTTTCCAGATGTTAACACCTTTAATCACACACCTGTGAACTATTATTATCGCTATTTTAGCCATATGTATTGATTGCTGGCAGAAATATCAATAACCTCAGAAATACAGACGACACCACACTTACGGCACAAAGCTAAGAAAAACTAAAGAGTCTCTTGATGAAAGAGAAGAGCTGTTTCACTTGATGAAAGTGAAAGAGGAAAGTTGGCTTAAAGCTCAACATTCAGAAAATGAAGATCATGGCGTGTGGTCCCATCGCTTCATGGCATATAGATGGGGAAATAGTGGAAACAGTGATAGACTTTATTTTGGGGGGCTCCAAAGTCACTGCAGATGGTGACTGCAGCCATGAAATTGAAAGATGCTTGCACCTTGGAAGAAAAGTTATGACCAACCTAGACNAGAAGCCTGGCAGGCTACAGTCCATAGGGTCAAAGAGACACACGGCTGAATCGACTTAGCACTGAACCTGGCTACTCTTGAGCTTTCTTTTTGACTTGGCCTACAAAGACTAAAACGATTAATGTAGTTTCTGACAGCTCAAGGCCTAGGATAACCCTAGCTAGTCTTAGGTTTCCTGTCCTAAATCAAAATCCACTTTTTTTCTTCCTTTTCACTTCTATTTGTTTTTGTTTGTTTGTTTGTTTTAGAGAATCATCATATTTTTGCTAATGTGAATTTTACAATGCTTTACCATAGTGAAGTTTTGTCACATAACATAGAATTTTTAGGTTATTTTGGAGTTTAAGAACATTTTACCATATTGAGTCACCAAAAAACATTAAACATAGTCTAGTGTATCAGTTCAGTTCAGTCACTCACTCGTGTCCAACTCTTTGTGACCCCATGGACTGCAGCACACCAGGCCTACCTGTCCATCACCAACTCACAGGGCTTGCTCAAACTCAAGTCCATTGAGCCGGTGATGACATCCACCCATCTCATCCTCTGACATCCTCTTCTCCTGCCTTCAATCATTCCCAGCATCAGTGTCTTTGCCAATGAGTTAGTTCTTCGCATCAGGTGGCCAAAGTATTGGTGTTTCAGCTTCAGCATCAGTCCTTCCAATGAATATTCAGAACTGATCTCCTCTAGGATGGACTGGTTGGATCTTCTTGCAGTCCAAGGGATTCTCAAGAGTCTTCTCCAACACCTCAGTTCAAAAGCATCAATTCTTAGGCGCTCAGCTTTCTTTTAGCCCAACTCTGACATCCATACACGACTCCTGGAAAAATCAAAGCTTTGACTAGTTAGATGGACCTTTGTTGGCAAAGTAATGTCTCTGCTTTTATGCTGTCTAGGTTGGTCATAACTTTTCTTCCAAGGAGCAAGTGTCTTTTAATTTCATGGCTGCAGTCACCATCTGCAGCCATCTGCAGCTATTTTGGAGCCCCCCAAATTAAAGTCTGTCACTATTTCCATTGTTTCCCCATTTATTTGCCATGAAGTGATGGGACCGGATGCCATGAGAGTGGTCCTCTTCACTTTCTGCCATAAGGGTTGTGTTATCTGCATATCTAAGGTTGTTGATATGTCTTTCAGTAATCTTGATTCCAGCTTGTGCTTCATCCCTTCCACCGTTTCTCATGATGTACTCTGCCTGTAAGTTAAATAAGCAGGGTGACAAAACACAGCCTTGACATACTCCTTTCAATATTTAGAACCAGTCTGTTGTTCCATGTACAGTTCTAATTGTTGCTTCTTGACTTGCATACAGATTTCTCAGGAAGCAGATAAGGTGATCTGGCATTCCCATCCCTTTAAAAATTTTCCACAGTTTGATGTGATCCACACAGTCAAAGCATTTGGCATAGTTAATAAAGCAGAAGTAGATGTTTTTCTGGAACTCTCTTGGTTTTTTGATGATCCAGAGGATGTTAGCAGTTTGATCTCTGGTTTCTCTGCCTTTTCTAAACCCAGCTTGAACATCTGGAAGTTCACGGTTCACGTATTATTGAAGCCTAGCTCGGAGAATTTTGAGCATTACTTTACTAGTGTGTGAGATGAGTGCAATTCTGTGGTTGTTTGAACATAGTTTGGCATTGCCTTTCTTTGGGATTAGAATTAATTACTTTTTCCATTCCAGTGGCCACTGCTGAATTTTCCCAATTTGCTGGCTATTGAGTGCAGCACTTTAACAGCATCATCTTTTAGGATTTGAAATAGCTCAACTGGAGTTCCATCACCTTCACTAGCTTTGATCGTAGTGATGCTTCCTAAGGCCCACTTGACTTCACATTCCAGGATGTCTGGTTCTAAGTGAGTAATCATACCATTGTGGTTATCTGGGTCATGAAGATCTTTTTTGTATAGTTCTGCGTATTCTTGCCACCTCTTCTTAATATTTTCTGCTTCTGTTAGGTCCATACAATTTCTGAAATTTATTGTGCCCATCTTTACATGAAATAATCCCTTAGTATCTCTTATTTTCTTGAAGAGATCTCTAGTCTTTCCCATTCTATTGTTTTCTCCTATTTCTTTGAACTGATCACTGAGCAAGGAAGTCTAATGTATATCTGTCTCTCAGTTTGAGTGAATCTTGTTTTTTATTTCAGGATTTCACAGTTTTATATATACAGATCTGGAACATTTTTTATTGGATTTAGAATCTTTAGAATGTTTATACTGTTGTAAATAATGTCTGAATCTTCTGTTTCAAATGCAGAAAGGCCATGAATTTTTATGTGGTACTCATAAATTAAGCAACCCTCTTATGCTCAGGAAGATCTAATTGTCTATAGATTCTTGTTAATTTTTACAATGACATTATTTTCAAATAATAAGGACAATGTCTTTTTTTGTTGAATACTTATCCTTCTTGTTTCTTGTACTTGTCTCATGATATTAGCCACGCCCTCAATGTTACATTGCATAAGAGTAGTACCACAAAGCTTTTGTCTTTTTACCATTTTGGAATCCTTCTAAAATTACACTATTAAATGTTGTGCTCACTTGTTATGAAGTGAGTCACTACTGCTTATCCTTCTAGTTCGTTGAAAATATTGATAATGAAGGCATGTGATATCTAACAAATACTTTCCTAGTATCTATGCAAATGATAACAGCTTTTCTCTATTAATTTCTTACAGTGGCAGATTTTGAATGTTAAACTTTTCTTCCATTCTTATAATAAACCAAACATAATATACTATTGTTTTTTAAATAATGTTATCTCTTGGTTTCCATTTGCTTGCGTCGTAAACAGAGCTTTAAAAAAAAAAAAAAAGGAAAGGAATTTCATAAAATGAGACTATAATTTTTTCTCATCTCTTTCTGTATTTCATTCTGTGTTGCTCCTGTCCAAGTTAGGTAAGGGTAAACAATTTGCAAAAAAAAAAAAAAAAGCTATTTTTTTCTATTGAAACATCTGCAAAATAAGGATTATCAATTATTTAAATTTCACTGATACTGCTGCTGCTAAGTTGCTTCAGTTGTGTCCGACTGTGCGACCCCACAGACGGCAGCTCATTGGGCTCCACCATTCCTGGGATTCTCCAGGCAAGAACACTGGAGTGGGTTGCCATTTCCTTCTCCAATGCATGAAAGTGAAAAGTCAAAGTGAAGTTGCTCAGTCGTGTCTGACTCAGTGACCCCATGAACTGCAGCCTACCAGGCTCCTCTGTCCATGGAAGTTTCCAGGCAAGAGTACTGGAGTGGGATGCCATTGCCTTCATAAAGGATTTGATTTAGGTCATACTTGAATGGTCCAGCGGTCCTCCCTACTTTCTTCAATCCAAGTCTGAATTTGGCAATAAGGATCTCATGATCCAAGCCACAGTCAGCTCCTGGTCCTGTTTTTGTAGACTGTACAGAGCTTCTCCATCTTTCACTACAAAGAATACAATCAATCTGATTTCAGTGTTGACCATCTGGTGATGTCCATGCACAGAGTCTTCTCCTGTGTTGTTGGAAGAGGGTGTTTGCTATGACCGGTGCATTTTCCCAGCAAAACTCCATTAATCTTTGCCCTGCTTTATTCCGCACTCCAAGGCCAAATTTGCCTGTTACTCCAGGTGCTTCCTGACTTCCCACTACTTTCACTAGTACCTATAAAACCCAGCCAAGTGTGATATCATTTAGACTGAAGAGTACAAGAATTTTTTTTTTAATCTGCCTGTCCTATTTCCATAATCATAGCTTGTTTATTCAGCCCATTACTTAAGTTTTTCTTGAAAATTATTGTTTTCTGTTAAGCTTAATATCTCTCTTTTGGTAGCAACTGTCCTTTTTTCTATTTGTATAATTTTTTCACACACACAATATTTTTTACCTCATTAATTTTTATAGATGTTTGTTTATTGTTATAAAATTTTTCAAAGAACAAGGTTGTTTATGGATTATCTCCATTAAATTTTTTCTTAATTTTAAGGTTGACGTACTTAAAATAATATATCAACGTGAAAATCCATGAGAACCTTTAAACACACAATGAAATCAAATAAGAGCTCAATAGGGTTGGTAAATATGTGCACCACGTAAAAATATATGGCCTTTCTATACATTAGCAATGGCCTATGTGGAATTGAAACAGAGCGTCATTCACAACAGTACAACACATTCTAAGAATTCTAAGGCCAGTTCTTTCAACTTAATTTTGATTTACTTTCTTGTTCTTTTTCTAGCTTCTTGTTGTTCTTGTTGAACACTTATTTTGTATATCTTTAGTGATTTTTGTTCCTTAAAGTATGCTTTTAATATTATGTATGGCAACCCACTCCAGTATCCTTGCCTGGAAAGTCTCATGTACACAGGAACCTGGTAGGCTGCAGTCCAAGGGGTCGCAAAGAGTCGGATACGACTGAGCAGCTAACACTATGTCCCTTTTAGTACTCCTTTAGATACATCCAACAATTTTTATGTGTATTATTTCCATTTATATTTATCTTATTGCATAGTTTCCCATATAATATTCTAATTCATTGTATTTAGAAATGTGCTTTTGGTTTCCAATCATACATCATTTGTTTTATTTTTATTATCTTAAAAAAATCTTTTCTATTGCTCTTTAATTAGATTATGATAAAAGAGTATCATATATATGAAACTGATTCTTTTGTATCCCCTGTGACATTTTCTGAAGCCAGTGTTGAATTTTTGAGATTATTAAATGTGTGCTTTAAAAGTTGGACATTCTCTATGTGTGAAATACAGGAATCACACACAGATCAAGTTTGTTGACCGTTTCGTCCAAATTTTCTATAAGCATACGCATTTTTTTTTGTTTGCTACCTATGAAAATTTATAAGCTTAATATAATGAAAACTTGACAAACCGCTCTAAATTTGAACTTCTGCTAATTCTGTCAGCTGTTACCTTAATCATGGGCATATGAGGTCCCGAATGTTTCATCTTATCAGCAGATTTGATCTTTATGGAATATAGGTCTTTTTGATTTCTAGAATTTCTATGTTTTTTTAATTTTTAAAATTAGGTTGATTTTGATTGTCCCTTGTTCCTTCATTGCATTATCAGATTTTTATTTCTTTAAACTTTCAGTAAATTGTTATGTTATAGTATCTGATCATTTCAGTATCTGCAAGTCATTGTCTGAGGAAAAGAGGCTGTTGTTTCTTTGGAAGCCCAAACTCTATACTGTCTCTTTTCCTCTTCGATTTGATACTATTTGTTATAATCTTATATTTGGACATCCTAAGTTCCTGGTAGAATGTTCCTAACGTGATAGATGCTAAATAAATAATTGCTGAATAAATAAATCACAATCAACCTGTTCACATTATATCTAGGAAAGTGGGTGGTGAAGAGGAGTCCCTCCTGAAGGTGTGTGTGTTTGCCTTCATAAGGCACTAGGGGGAGCTACGAACTTAGGTCACAAATTTAAGGGTTACGTTTTTCTGCGGAAGGTCAAGGAGCCTGGCGAATGTTAGGGAAAAAAGGCAAATTCAAAGAGCACACCTCTCTGCAGAAAAGATAGATGCTATTGGAAGAATTAGCTAAGAACTGGTTTCAGTCGAAGATGATAGTGGTAATTAAAACTTTAAAATATAGGGGTTAAACAACGGGTTCTTCCATTTCGCTGTGTGTGTGTGTTTAATATTTTCGCTGGTTAGACTGAAGAACCTATTTCTAGCCTGCCTTTGTGGCTAGATGTGATTTGATCCTTTCCAGTTCGAAGGACTGTATTCATATTGGCTACGAAATTCCTTATCTCCCTTCAAGTGATGTACTTTTTCCCCCTACCCTTTATTTTCACACTCTATTTCTGCATCTTGTGTACAATAGGAAACATTGTACTCGGAATTGTCTGGATGACCACAGTTCGTTTCCCTCTCCCTGGTCTAAAATCTAGATTCAGATGTAATGATACTGCTTTCAAAGAAGTATAAACAGGTCTTGCAAATAGAGGACAGAACTGTGCCTCGAGCTTTCCTTCTTTGGTAATTTCAAAGCACTGGCGAAAGTGACTTCTAGTTTTTAAAACAATCTAGTCTGAATTGTTATAAACGAAACAGAATTTATTATTAGAAGGTTAACTAGAGTAAAAAATTGGCCTGATTGCTGGAAAACTGTCACAGATATGAGAAAGTGGATATGGAATTATTTATTTTCATACAAGTGAACCAATCAGCAACTGTGAAAGTAGGCCTTAATTTGCATAACTTTGCCTACAAATACTGTGGCGCAGCCGTCACTTCCTTTTCTCTCAGAAGACATTGTAGTTGTAATGCCAGAACCAGGCAAGTCCGCACCGGCCCCTAAGAAGGGCTCCAAAAAGGCGGTGACCAAGGCTCAGAAGAAGGACGGCAAGAAGCGCAAGCGCAGCCACAAGGAGAGCTACTCCGTATACTTGAACAAGGTGCTGAAGCAGGTCCACCCCGACACCGGCATCTCGTCCAAGGCCATGGGAATCATGAATTCGTTCGTGAATGATATTTTCGAGCGCATCGCTGGCGAGGCTTCGCGCCTGGCGCATTACAACAAGCGCTCAACCATTATATCCAGGGAGATCCAGACCGCCGTTCGCCTGTTGTTCCCCGGGGAGCTGGCCAAGCACGACGTGTCCGAGGGCACCAAGACCGTCACCAAGTACACCAGCTCCAAGTAGATATATTTGTAGTAACTATAACACCCAGTCTTTTTTCAGAGCCACCTCATGTTTTCACCTGCGTACTGCTATGAATACGAGCCGTTCAATCAGTGTTTAGGATAACACGTATTTATCAAAGCACTACTTTCTACCAACGGTTCCGCTTACAAAGGTCCCCAGCAGCCTAACTGAACGTCGGCTGAAATAATCTAACCCCAATTCTTGGAGCTCCAGGTTATCTTAAAATTTGTACAGGGTGCTCCGTTGGCTACTACGGGCACTTTATGAATCTCTGATCTTGGTTATATCTAAACCGTCACCCTGCCGAATTCTACAGGCAACATTTAGGTTTGAAAATCCCGCTCTCTAAAACCGGAACTTCATAAGTATGACGTTGCGGGTCTCCACTCAGGTTCTTTTGTGTGGATCCAGGACTTCCCTCCTAGCTCAGTCGGTAAAAAATCTGCCTGCAATGCAGAAGACATTGGTTCGATCCCTTGATCGGGAAAATCCCCTGGAGAAGGAAATAGCAACCCACTCAAGTATTCTTCCTGGAGAATCCCATGGGACGCAGGAAACCTTGCGGGCTACACCCAATAGGGTCGCAAGAGTCGGACACGACTGAGTGACTTTCACTACTCCTACTAATTCCTTTTACTCCCTCTCTTCTACCCCTAGCCCTTTGCCTAGGGCTTTCGAGTTCTGGCTAAGCATGTTATCTAAGATTCTTGTTTGGTGGCTGCAACTCTACAGTAAGGGAATAATAGTTATTTTTTTATTTTCTCCTCCTCCTGAATTTTAAAGAGGCTCTCGTCATTAGGTTTTTTTTTTTGTTTTGTTTTGTTTTAAGAATACAATCATCCCAGTCTCCTGATTCGTTTTACAAACTAGACTTGCAAAGTTCACAGAATTCTGTGTTCAGCCTACTCAGTCTTCTCACTGGTGCGGCCACATACTATGAAACCTGTCTCTTAATCTCCAGTCGGTCCGGTCACTGGGATCTTCCGGGCCCATTCCCCTATCCTGCTTCCAGTCGTCCTCGCGCTCAGTTCAGAAAAGGCAGTGATCCTGGTGACAAAGAAGAGGGGTCCTCAGGGCCGGCTCAGAACGCAAACAAGGAGAACTGTAGATGTAAAGATGCTTTTTTAACGTTGTGAGCCGAACACCGAGGTTTGAAAGCCTACGGTTTATGCTCAAGAGAATAAATCCGGAAAGATAAAAGGCAGGGCTCTTCCTCATATTTCCGGAAACTGCAAATTAGAGGCGTCCTTTTGAAAGTTAGGAATGAAGGGTTACGTTAAGGGCACCTCACCCACACGTAGAAATGCCAAATCCACCCAAGAACTACTATTATTGTCCCTTAGAAACAATCCTAGGCGGCATCCCTGGCCAGTCTATCCGAGCTCCCTTTTGTTGTCTCAAAAAGGTAAAAAAAATAAGCACAAGGATACAGACCAGTTTATTTTCAGGTTGCCAAATTACAATCGCTCTTGGACTGATTCTGATCACCTTGCTTTGAGTTCGAAGTGATACTGAAACTCTTCTGTCCATAGTTAATTTGGTTTCTATTCCAGAGTCACCGTGGGGGCTTTATGTTTCTTTTTGTGTCTGTGTGTGTGTTTTAACTTTACCTGCTCACAGCCTTTGGATGATCCCCCATCTCACAGAAATAAAAAAATCTATACTATGGCTACAAACCCTGCAAAATCTGGCCCTCATCTCTCTCCAGCCCAAACTGAACAGATTTATTTTTTCTCTATTTTTTGTTTTGTGTTTTTCATTGTTTTTGTTTGGTTTTTTGTTTTGTTTTGTTTTGTTACCACCACCCTCCTTCCCCTACATCTTTTAAACTGTGGGCCTCTTTCTCCAGTCTCCAGGCCTCTGCAATTATTCTTTGCCTGAAATGTTCCTGATTCCACATGCATCCCCAGCATATACACAGTTTATTGACCAGCAACTGCAATTTCAGCCTAATGACTACATTCTTGGGGAAGCTGGGCTCCACTGTTTAAGGCTCTCAGAGCCACAAACAACTGGCTGTATACCCACCCACACCTCCCTCCCTCAAATTAATCAATACTGAGGGACTTGGGTGGAGTCAGAACCGAATTCCTGAGCCTAAGAGAGCTTTCCCTGGAGCACAAGGCAGGGAGAAAATGGAGACCTTAAAAAAACTGAGATTGTATTAGTAAGAAAAGAGGGCAAATGACCTTTGAGATGACATGTGCACTGCCTAATGTAAGAACCTTCTAGACAGAAGGTACATACATCAAGTTCATTGTACATTCAAGTCCCAAGAGCTGAATTATGTACTAAATCTATAAAGAACTTGAGTATACATCAAAATCACCAAGATGGCTTGTTAAAGGATAGATTGCTGGCCCCATTCCCAAAGTTTCTGTTTCATTAACTCTGGGGAGATGTGAGAACATGGCTTACAAAAAAAATGCCCAGCAAATAAAGATGCTCTTTCTGTAGTAGGTTTTGAGAACATCTAATATATGGTGAAGAAAAAGCTAACACAGAAGTTTCTGGGTGGTAAAAGTGAGTTTATGGCCTAGAAAAAACTCTACTTAGCACAGAGCCCCATGTGTGGCCATTATCTTGTTACCTTCTATCTTGGGCCATAATATTTGATTGATGTAGGCATCTGCCCACCTGGATTAATCAGATTTGTTTTCGTAAAATTGAAAAAAAAAAAAAAAAANTGGCCTAGAAAAAACTCTACTTAGCACAGAGCCCCATGTGTGGCCATTATCTTGTTACCTTCTATCTTGGGCCATAATATTTGATTGATGTAGGCATCTGCCCACCTGGATTAATCAGATTTGTTTTCATAAAATTGAAAAAAAAAAAAAAAAGGACTGAAGAAAAAGGCCTAAGTGTTCAGTAATTCCCTAAATATAGTCAGCAAATTTAACTTTCTAGAAAGTTTTTTTTAATTATCTGGAATTGTTTGTTTTTTTTTTATGTTTACATACATACAAAAGAACTTCCATTTGTACACTTTCAATTTCTTAAGAACAAATATAAACTATATTTGTTAATGTATACATAAACATATTCCTAGGCTGTTGCACTCAATCCTCACAAAAATATGAATTTACTCCTACATTACAGATAAGGGAACAGTGGTTAGCAGTTGGCTAAAGCCCACAAATACAGAAAATGATTATTCAAAACTTCAAATGTATGTCATCATGGTTCAAATGATGACACTTTCTTTTTCTCCGTGTTTCTTTGATGTCATGAGAAATAAGAATGCCAATAATGCAAATAACAACAGCCAAAACATAGAGCATTTACCGTGTGACAGGCAGTGGCCAAAATATGAAGTACTATTTAATGTCATTCACCCCTGAAACTATAAGATAGGAATTAAAGTTATCTCCATTTTACAGATAAGATCAGGAAACAGTAATACAGAGGTTAAAATGACTTATCCAATGAGAGAGAAAAAGAATAGCATCCCTGTGCACAAGGTTTCCTTCTCCTTTTTATCTCTGAGGAAAGGTATTGAGATTGTTTCTTGAAAACCTAATGAACTATTTATTCAATGGCATAGATTCAGTTCAGTTCAGTTCAGTCGCTCACTGGTGTCCAACTCTTTGCAACCCCATGAACACACCAGGCCTCCCTGTCCATCACCAACTCCCGGAGACCACCCAGACCTATGTCCATCGAATCAGTGATGCCATCCAAACCATCTCATCCTCTGTCATCCCCTTCTCCTCCTGCCATCAATCTTTCCCAGTATCAGGGTCTTTTCAAATGAGTCAGCTCTTCCCATGAGGTCGCCAAAGTATTGGAGTTTCGGCTTCAACATCAGTCCTTCCAATGAACACCCACGACTGATCTCCTTTAGGATGGACTGGTTGGATCTCCTTGCAGTCCAAGAGACTAGGTTATTAAATATTTAACCTCTAAATATTTAGAGTCAACATAATAACAACTTTGTAAACGTATGCAGTGTGCTTAGTTGCTCAGTGGTGTCCAACTCTTTGCATCCCCTGCAACCCCGTGGACTGTAGCCCACCAGGGGCCTCGGTCCATGGGGCTTCTCCAGGAAACAATACTGGAGTGGGAACATAAACCTATATTCTTTATATGAAGCACTTATATCAGCCTTAATAAAAGGTTCAATTAAGAGAGCCTTTGGGATGGGAGGAAAGTTCAGAGAAGCAAAGACAAGTCAAGTCTGTCCCCATTCCACTTTAAAACTCAAGAACTCTAACTACTCTCTTTATATATAAATATAATATACACGGTCGATTTACAGTCTTCTTAATTACCAAGTAGTTTTCTCTAGTAGAATTTAAGTCTTCAAAATGTTTTATGGTCACACACTCCTCTATGGTCACACACTCCCCTTTATTGTTATGTCTGAGAAGGCATGCTGTTTTAACATCTTCAGTTCGAAAGTGCCTATCTACGTTTTTCCATTTTCCTACCACCAGACTTTACCTTTTGTTTCTAGACTCCTTTCAGCTTTTCACTAACGGCTGTGCAAAGTGGCTACTGCACTGAGCTGGCATCTTAACTACTACCCCCTAAATACACAGTTCAAGTATGTTAAATACAAATTCAACGAGGTTGCTGATCACCTCTGGTGGTCTGCAACTAATCGGAAACGCGGGGTGGAGGCGGGCGGGGGATGTAAGTCAACATAAGCCTATGGACTGAAAGTAGTAGCAGCCTAAACACTTCTGTACAATATCATAAAGCGCACAACTCTTTTAAGTGAATGGGTAGGTGGCCCTGAAAAGGGCCTTTGGTTTTATTAAGCTATGCCAAATGGCAGCCTGGAACTTAGCCGCCGAAGCCGTAAAGAGTGCGTCCCTGGCGCTTGAGCGCGTAGACCACGTCCATGGCGGTAACAGTTTTGCGCTTGGCGTGCTCGGTGTAGGTGACCGCATCCCGGATCACGTTCTCCAGGAACACCTTTAGCACCCCGCGGGTCTCCTCATAAATGAGCCCAGAGATGCGTTTAACACCACCACGGCGGGCCAGGCGACGAATCGCTGGTTTAGTGATGCCCTGGATATTATCTCGCAAAACTTTACGATGGCGCTTAGCACCACCTTTTCCGAGCCCCTTTCCGCCTTTACCGCGTCCAGACATTATTAAACTGCAGGTTAAACAGCGTACAAGAGTGAATGCCTTTTAGAATATTTATAGTAACGCAACGGACCTGTTTGAAAACCGCAAGAGCAGGGGCGGTTACCACATTCAGTTCCCGCCCTTCGCTTGTTTGTCGCTTGGTCATGGCTTAGCAGCTAGGCAAGGCGCCTGTTGCGACTGGATCTGGAGATGGAATATAAATTTTTTTCCTATTTATGGATATCTGCGTTTGTGCGTGCCTACAAAACGGGCAGCCATTAAGTGAGGCAACAGTTCATACACTTTCCCCAAAGAAACTTGATACTTGTACTTCAGACTTCTTAGAGTATGAAATAATCAGATAACCTATGCTATTGTCTTCTATGGAGTGCTCTAACTACGGATTTAAACAAATCCATTGAGTGCTACACTGGATATGCTATACATATTTATAAATATGTATATCCGAAAGCGAATTTTAAAAACGTTATTGGGCTATAAGCCTAAATTTGTGGCATGATTATAAATTAATTTGCAAACAGGTTGTATCTGGCATTATATCTTTAACCACATTCTATTTCTGCAAGCCGGTGGTATTACTCCAGTCAAGCTCTGGAAACAGCCTGCTCCACGTATTGGTTTGAGACCTTGAGCAGTCTATACATTTTTTTTTCTTTTAAATGTAAAAGAAAGTGTAAATTATAGAGCATTGAAATTTAAAAGAGACAATACAACTTTTTTAAACATCTGCAAAGAAGCAATTACTCAGCATCATTTATTATGACATATTACAGTATCCTGTCTTCTCTCAACTCCTCCACTCAAAATTCATGCCTTTAAAGTGAAAGTCTAAGTAATTAATTTACTGAAACCTTCCTTTGAGGATTCCACAAGTAACACATAAAATTTTGGAATATTTTTGTTTTTAATGTGTTAGTTGCTCTGTCCTGTCTGACTCTTCAACCCCATGGACTGTAGCCCGCCAGGTTCCTCTATCCATAGAATTCTCCAGGCAAGAATACCAGAGTGGGTAGCCATTCCCTCCTCCAGATCTTCCCCACCCATGGATCAAGCCCCAGTCTCTTACACTGCAGGCAGTTCCTTTACTGTGTGAGCCACCAAAGAAGCCAACATAAAGATTTAATGAATGGTTAATTCCTTTGAGTTCCAGATTACTTAGATACATTTGTTTTGTTTTGTTTGTTTGGTTGGTTGGTTGGTTGGTTTTGTTTTGTTTTGGGTTTTTTTTTTTGACTTTTCTCTATTTTCTGTGAGGAAGACAAAGTTTATCAAAGCTCTACGGTCTGTGAGGACAACCAAGATTATCAAAGCTGCTCCATGAGGGTACAGTGCACAGAAACAAATTCTAGAATAGAGTTCTTAACCTGGGACATAAAGATGGATTCAGATCATTGTATAGAACAAAAACNGAGGAGGACAAAGTTTATCAAAGCTCTACGGTCTGTGAGGACAACCAAGATTATCAAAGCTGCTCCATGAGGGTACAGTGCACAGAAACAAATTCTAGAATAGAGTTCTTAACCTGGGACATAAAGATGGATTCAGATCATTGTATAGAACAAAAACTCCAACTTTATTTTTTATTATACTACGACCAAACCTTAGCATTTCCTCCTATTTTGAATGCAGTCAACAAACAGTATGGGTGATAGAACCTGAGTTATATTCGTATCAAGTCACAGTTTCAGCTGTCAATCTACATCTCTCATATTGTTTAAATATATTACACCTTCTAAACTTGATCGTATGGCTAACCTTGTTATGTAATGAATAAAGAAGAACACATGCATACCTCACCAATTTGGATTGTTAATAAATTTGATAATGATATTTTAGTATAACTGTTTTCTTTTGTAATCGTATATGAATTAAGCACTAAAAAGCACTATTCAGAAAAAGGGCTCATAAGCTTTATCAAAAATACAAAGAAGTCCATGGCTGCTTCAAAATAAACATGTTAAAGACATAGTTTGAAGAGTGAAGAAAATCAAAGCTCTTTTTACTTTTTACCATCAAATTCCTATTGAACAGAAAGTATAAGCTACAATGTGTTTCCTATAAACTTATATCATTGATTAAATAAGAAACAGTAGTGAATATAAATGCTTTTAAATTGCCCTCTATTAAGGAAATTATGTATATGCGTGAGTGTTGTACATGTGTATATTCCTTAATTCTCTTACTTTCACAAAGATATCTTCCAAAAGCATGACAGAACTCAGAACTCAAGAGTTTGTGAAATTTTAATAAGTGATCCTTCTTAGTAAAATCAATGTAAATGAAATAATTTTTACAACACATAAAGGAGTCTTTACATGGATCTTCTCTGCCATCAGCTAGTGCAATGCAAGCACAACTATCATGACAAGACGATCTTTGGTTATTGCTTTTGCCATTTTCCTAGACAGATTTTGAATGCCTAAAGTCCCCAAATTAACTAACCCTCTAAATAGTCACAAGAAGCTATGATAAAACTTTTTCAAACTAAATAATGACTTTTCTTATCAGATATTGCTACTATTCCAAGGAGCCATTATTACAGCTTTTTGTAGAGAAATGAGAGTCTGTGTTATTCTTCCTCTTATGAAACAGGTTTTCAGGGCAAATCTCAATAAGAATCAAGCCAGTGCTTAAAGCATGAAAAACCAAGAATCTATAGAATGTTACTTAAGAGCATGTTATTGAAGACATAAAGAAAAGATTTGTATTTTAAAAGAAAATCAAAAAGTTGTCTGTCTGACCTCTGAATCTGCACGAATGTTAGGGGCTTTTGAAAAAGGCTTTGAACAACGTGATAAAAACTGGAGGAAGTAACCACAAAAGTCTCACACCTTGAGGTGTCCTGGTTCATTGTAGAATATACTTGGTGTGATGCCTCCACAGGAAATTTTTTATATTTTGCTTTCTTGAATTCTAACAAACACAGTTCCAGGACAGAGCTGAGACCAAGTTGTTGTCAAGATGAAGACAGCTGGGAACCAATCAGCGAGCAGTGGCGCTGTGTGTATAAATAGAGAGACGCCCAGAGGCCTGGCTACTCAACTCTGAGGCTTTACTTTTTAACTGTAAGGCAACCAAACTGACAATCATGTCTGAAACTGTACCTGCTGCGCCTCCTGCTCCTTCTCCTGCGGAGAAGACACCTGTGAAGAAAAAAGCCCGCAAGTCCACCTGTGCCACGAAGCGCAAGGCGTCCGGGCCCTCGGTGTCCGAGCTCATCACCAAGGCTGTCGCCGCCTCCAAAGAGCGCAGCGGCGTGTCTCTGGCTGCGCTCAAGAAAGCACTGGCGGCCGCCGGCTACGATGTGGAGAAGAACAACAGCCGCATCAAGCTGGGTCTCAAGAGTCTGGTGAGCAAGGGCACCCTGGTGCAGACTAAGGGCACCGGGGCTTCCGGCTCTTTCAAGCTCAACAAGAAGGCGAACACCGGGAAGGCCAAGTTCAAGGTGAAGAAGGCGGGCGTGGCCACGCCCAAGAAGCCTGCCGGGGCGGCTAAGAAGCCCAAGAAAGCCAAAGGTGTGGCCACCCCAAAGAAAACCGCGAAGACGACCTTGAAGAAGGCGAAGCCTGCTACTGGGGCGAAGAAAGTGGCCAAAAGCCCAAGAAAGGTGAAGACAGCCAAGCCCAAGGCGGCCAAGACTCCAGTCAAGGCTAAAGTTCATAAGCCCAAGATAGCCAAGCTTAAAGCGGTCCAGCCGAAAAAGGCGACCCCCAGAAAGTAGGAAAGTAAAAGGATTTAGTTTATTAAAGGCTCTTTTCAGAGCCACCTAACTCATCTTATTAAAGAGCTTGTAATGCCTCTTGAGGTAAGTTTCTCTTCGTTCGAAATGGACATTTTAGTACACACTCTTTAACGGAAAAAGTGGTGGCTCTGAGAAGAGCCTTTGGGTTGAAACTCGGTTACTTATCGAGGAAAAAACATCTAGGCCCTCTCCCCGCGGATGCGGCGGGCGAGCTGGATGTCCTTGGGCATGATGGTGACGCGCTTGGCATGGATGGCGCACAGGTTGGTGTCCTCGAAGAGCCCCACCAGGTAGGCCTCGCACGCCTCCTGCAGCGCCATCACGGCCGAGCTCTGGAAGCGCAGGTCGGTCTTGAAGTCCTGCGCGATCTCGCGCACCAGCCGCTGGAACGGCAGCTTGCGGATCAGCAGCTCCGTGGACTTCTGGTAGCGGCGGATCTCGCGCAGGGCCACGGTGCCGGGCCGGTAGCGGTGCGGCTTCTTCACGCCGCCGGTGGCCGGCGCGCTCTTGCGGGCTGCCTTGGTGGCCAGCTGCTTGCGCGGCGCTTTACCGCCGGTGGACTTGCGAGCGGTTTGCTTAGTGCGAGCCATAACAGACTTCCCAAAAGCACCTAACTGATGGAAAAACGAAGCCCTCCCCCATTCTTCCAGTATATATAAAGAGAGTCCCGTTCTGATTGGACAAGTCAGTTGTTCCTTATGGCTCGCAGTGAAGGTATTGGTACACAAGTTCACTCCCCTATGACGTGAGCCTTCTTTTGAATCGCTAGTTTCAACCCTTTCTCGCCTCGGTCTTATGCCATTTCTTTACAATGTTCTGTGGTATTTAGCACAAATTATCACAATGCTTAATGTTGGTAGTGGAATAAAACTTTTTATATTTGGCACCTGAGACTGTCTTTCTTTTGATCACTTTCTGAAAAGGCGTATGTTACACGTGATTGGTCAAGTTATTTTTATATCCTCATTCAAGTTTAGTAAAGCTAATTTTGCATCAATTTCTACATTTCTCTTTTTTAACTCTTAACAAAAACTCCTTTTTTTATATATTACAGTTAAGATATGTATTGGTAGATTATATTATCTATAAATTCCACTTCAGTATAAGTATAGGAAAAATAGTTACAGTATTTGTTATAGGAAGAGTGTTATATGTGATAGGATTGAGAACCATAAGTTTAGGGGTTCAGAGATCATATGAAAGCAGAAGTTGGAAAGATGCCTGAAATTTTATGGTAACCGCCAAACCAGGCCTCTGAACCCACCCTTCTCTAATTTCCCCATAAGACCTAAATGGCTTTCCCCTGGCAGTCACTGGATGGAATCTTGCAGTTCATTCCAAGCCATCATGTACCAGTGTCAATTTTTTGCTTGGAGTGAGAGCTGTGGCCATAGGAGAAAGCAATCCCTAGAATTACAGTACAATTTATATTAATGATATATAAAAGTTTCAGATTTTACACCCATATAGGTTGTGATCTGATAATATCTCTAAGATATAGGGAAAAGGAAGACTAAAGACACCTGGAAAGACATAACACCTTTTAGAAACTATTAAGGAGTCAACTTGGAAACAAACAGAGATCATTCTGTGGTTTTTGAGATTGCATCCAAGTACTGCATTTCAGACTCTTTTATTGACCATGATGGCTACTCCATTTTTTCTAAGGGATTCCTGCCCACAGTAGTAGGTATAATGGTGATCTGAGTTAAATTCACCCATTCTAGTCCATTTTAGTTCGCTGATTCCTAGAACGTTGACCTCCACTCTTGGCATCTCATTTGACTGCTTCCAATTTGCCTTGATTCATGGACCTACCATTCCAGGTTCCTATGCAATATTGCTCTTTACAGCATCGGACCTTGTTTCTATCACCAGTCACATCCACAACTGGGTATTGTTTTTGCTTTGGCTCCATCCGTTCATTCTTTCTGGAGTTATTTCTCCACTGATCTCCAGTAGCATATTGGGCACCTACCGACCTGGGGAGTTCCTCTTTCAGTACACCAGCACCCGCTAGATCTTGGAAAAAGAAAGAGAGTTCCAGAGAAATATCCGTTTCTGTTTTATTGACTATGCCAAAGCCTTTGACTGTGTGGATCACAATAAACTGTGGAAAATTCTGAAAGAGATGGGAATACCACACCACCTGACCTGCCTCTTGAGAAATCTGTATGCAGGTCAGGAAGCAACAGTTAGAACTGGACATGGAACAACAGACTGGTTCCAAATAGGAAAAGGAGTTCGTCAAGGCTGTATATTGTCACCCTGCTTATTTAACTTATATTCACAGTACATCATGAGAAACGATGGGCTGGAAGAAGCACAAGCTGGAATCAAGATTGCCGGGAGAAATATCAATACCTCAGATATGCAGATGACACCACCCTTATGGCAGAAAGTGAAGAGGAACTAGAAGGCCTCTTGATGAAAGTTAAAGAAGAGAGTGAAAAATTTGGCTTAACGCTCAACATTCAGAAAACTAAGATCATGGCATCTGGTCCCATCAGTTCAGTTCAGTCGCTCAGTCATGTCCGACTCTTTGCGACCCCATGAACTGCAGCAAGCCAGGCCTCCCTGTTCATCACCAACTCCCGGAGTTCACTCAGATTCACATCCATCGAATCAGTAATGCCATCCAGCCATCTCATCCTCTGTCGTCCCCTTCTCCTCCTGCCCCCAATCCCTTCCCAGCATCAGAGTCTTTTCCAATGAGTCAACTCTTCTCATGAGGTGGCCAAAGTACTGGAGTTTCAGCTTTAGCAAGATTCCTTCCAAAGAAATCCCAGGGCTGATCTCCTTCAGAATGGACTGGTTGGATCTCCTTGCAGTCCAAGGGACCCTCAGGAGTCTCCTCCAACATCACAGTTCAAAAGCATCAATTCTTCAGCACTCAGCTTTCTTCACAGTCCATGAAGTGAAATTTTCTCTTGCCAGGGTCCAGCCCCAGTGGATCCAGGGTAATTCGAAAATGGGGACAGAATCTGCGTCCTCAAAAACAACTTATTTAATTATAGATATATATAGAGAGATTAGAAGTGGATAGTGTAGTAGGAAAATTAGTGGAGAAAAAGAGGCTGAATATCTGGTTTACATGGAATACCAATCACCACCTACGTAGGCCACAGGCGTCTTTCCATTCTCCCGAAGGAGAGGAGGCACTGAGGCCTCCCCAGTCCGATCTCAGAAGCCCAGGCAGAATTAGCAGGCTTGGTGAGGACCCATATTTCAGATGGGAATTCAGCCAGGAAAGCTGGGAGCAAGAAAGAAACAACACAGGGAATCAGTCTTTCCAGAAACTGATCCGATTTCTTTGTTTTTCAGGTTTGTTTATATATCTTTTGTTATACATAGGGATGAATACAGAGTCACACGGGGGTCAGCACACCTGAACCTTGTCACAATCAGATGCTTCATATAAAATTATACAAAGGTCTTATGGGTTTTTACATCATCTTCTGGCCATGAGGTCTGCTGACATTTTATGAGCCTTTCTGATACCGGTCAGTTAACCATAAAACTTATTTTTCCAGGGGTGATTTTTTCTTAAATCTGGCACCACCCTCCAAATAGTTGCATTCCTATAGGGTGACGATGTAGTGAGTTACAATCAAGAAAGGAATTTACTTAACCTAAGGTTAACATGATTAATCTTAAAGGTTAATACTTATTTCTCCTATATGCTAGTTATATTCATTATAAGGGCAGGGAATATGGAGATTTAGCAGCAAACATCAGCACTACAAGTGAAAACCCTTCACCAATGTTTCCCTTAAGATCTATTTAGTCTTAAGATAGTAGTGATAAAGTTAATAGCAAGGACACAGTGATTTATAACAAAGTACAGTGGTCTATAACAAAAGAGAAAATTCATTAACTCAAAAAGTCTAGTATTGCTAACATCAAAAACTACTATATTTCCTTTTCTATATTCCAAATACATTGATTAATATATTCCCAGGTGCCTAAGGATATGGAGGCCTGGCGGCAATCATTGACTCATCAATGAGAAAAGCCCTATGCTAATACTCCACACTCTGTGCTGTTTATGGTTGAGAAGTTGTCACACAAGCTAGTCTGTCAGCAGAGAGGTTTGACCTGAGACACCCTTGTCACACCCAGGGCAGGGAATTAACAGTAATTATTGGCACGACAAATAAAAAAACCCTTCACCAATATGATTCCTAATCAACCAACTAATACTATGCTAATGATCTTCTAACTTCTCAAAAGAGTCTGTATTTAGAAAGTTTTAAAGCATCCCATGCCTCTCACAGTTGGGAGGCTGTAAACAATCACATGTGGCCAAACAAACCTGATCAGGCAGGCCAGAGAACCTTCAGAGTTCGTAAGTTGAAACACTCTTGTCATGCCCAGGAATTTTTATTAACTGGAGCTGCAAGTTAACTAACTCCTTCTCTGAGAGAAATGGTTATGGGGGAGAGCTCCCCGTAAAGTACTCTGCTTTGAGGGGTAGATGCTTGGAAACAGGGGATTTCCTGAGGCTTGATCACACCTTCGAATATGCCAAGCTTCCTTCCTCGTGACCTTTGCCTTGGGCGGAGTTCCTCATGCTGGTCCCCGGCACTCAGAATTTTCCACAGTTTATTGTGATCCACACAGTCAAAGCCTTTGGCATAGTCAATAAAACAGAAATAGATGTTTTTCTGGAACTCTCGTGCTTTTTTCATGACCCAGCATATGTTGGCAATTTGATCTCTGGTTCCTGGTCCCATCACTTCATGGGAAATAAATGGGGAACCAGTTGAAACAGTCAGACTTCATTTTTCAGTTCAGTTCAGTTCAGTTCAGTCGCTCAGTCATGTCTGACTCTTTGCCACCCCATGAATCACAGCACGCCAGACCTCCCTGTCCATCACCAACTCCTGGAGTTCACTCAGACTCACATCCATTGAGTCCGTGATGCCATGCAGCCATCTTATCCTCAGTCGTCCCCTTCTCCTCCTGCCCCCAATCCCTCCCAGTATCAGAGTATTTTCCAATGAGTCAACTCTTCTCAGGAGGTGGCCAAAGTACTAGAGTTTCAGCTTTAGCATCAGTCCTTCCAAAGAAATCCCAGGGTTGATCTCCTTCAGAATGGACTGGTTGGATCTCCTTGCATTCCAAGGGTCTTCTCCAACACCACAGTTCAAAAGCATCTTCGGCGCTCAGCCTTCTTTACAGTCCAACTCTCACATACATACATGACCAGTGGAAAAACCATAGCCTTGACTAAACAGACCTTAGTCGGCAAAGTAATGTCTCTGTTTTTGAATATACTATCTAGGTTAGTCATGACTTTTCTTCCAAAGAGTAAATGTCTTTTAATTTCATGGCTGCAGTCACCATCTTCAGTGATTCTGGAGCCCCCCAAAATAAAGTCTGACAGTTTCCACTGTTTCCCCATCTATTTCCCATGAAGTGATGGGATCGGATGCCATGATCTTTGTTTTCTTAATGTTGAGCTTTAGGGCAACTTTTTTTCGCTCTTCTCTTTCACTTTATTCAAGAGGCTTTTGAGTTCCTCTTCACTTTCTGCCATAAGGGTGATGTTATCTGCATATCTGAGGTTATTGATATTTCTCCTGGCAATCTTGATTCCAACTTGTATTTCTTCCAGTCCAGCGTTTCTCATGATGTACTCTACATATGAGTTAAATAAGCAGGGTGACAATATACAGTACTCTCCAAAATCACTGCAGGTGGTGATTGCAGCCATGAAATTAAAAGACACTTACTCCTTGGAAG
>SJYW01035031.1:1026101-1054333 GCA_006410735.1 Raphicerus campestris
AAACACGAATAACCTTAACAAATCGGAGGCAATTATACTTGTAAGCCGAATCGTTAGTTACGCCGTTTGATTGGCTAAAGCGTCTTCAAGGTAGCAACCAATTAAAAACGAAAACTTATGGCACATAATTTGCATATCGCTATACTAATTAGAAAATCTTATCCAATCAGAGTGCAAGGTTTTACATGCCATATTTGCATACAACTGCTACAAATATCGGGACCAACGTAACAGCAACACAGTTTCTGATTGGAACTTTTACTGTTAGGTATGCCTGAGCCAGCTAAGTCCGCTCCTGCCCCTAAAAAGGGCTCTAAAAAGGCTGTAACTAAGGCCCAGAAGAAGGACGGCAAGAAGCGCAAGCGCAGCCGCAAGGAGAGCTACTCCGTGTACGTGTACAAGGTGTTGAAGCAAGTTCATCCGGACACGGGTATTTCGTCGAAAGCCATGGGCATCATGAACTCCTTTGTCAACGACATCTTTGAGCGCATCGCGGGTGAGGCGTCTCGCTTGGCACATTACAACAAGCGCTCGACGATTACATCCAGGGAGATCCAGACCGCTGTGCGCCTGCTGCTGCCCGGGGAGCTGGCCAAGCACGCGGTGTCCGAGGGCACCAAGGCTGTCACCAAGTACACCAGTTCCAAGTGATCCCGATCAAGGGGCGTTTTTGATAGTTGATTTCAAAGGCTCTTTTAAGAGCCACCCACTTTTTCAGTAGGAGCGTTGTAACAACTACCGGTTGCCAAAATTGGTTTTTCTTGGCTTTTTTTTTTCTTTTTTTTCTTTCATTGCTTACTAGCTCAAGGCTATCCAACTGTAGACATGCAACTATCTGAACTGGTGTGGTAGTGTGACTTACAAACTAAATTCATGAAAAGTGCAGATTCAGTTTTACAATGCTGCTTTCTTGTCAGTGCAAGGTGAGCTTGCCAGGTCCGTAGTGGACAAGGTAATCGGAGCATACTGGACGCAGAGCCAAGCGGTTCCAAACACCAGACCAACCAAGTTGCGTGCAGTGGGAGAGACATCCCCGCTGTAGGCAGAGCCTGTGATAGGCTGATGAGGGTAAGCAGAGAGGCATCGCTGTCTGCTGCAATCTCCCGGAGGCTAGTGTACGTACGTATCCATTTTACAGGTTAGGAGATGCGATTTGGTAGGGAGGGGCACCTGCTCACAGCCCAAGAAACAGCAGGCTTCCCAGTCCCAGAGTGTCCAGGCGCTGAAAGGTCTTGCTGAGCAGTAGAGAGCTAAAGCTCCCACCCTCATCTCACCCAGCAGCCCCACCTCAAACCCCAAATTTCCCGCCAGCACAGCACCTGGGAGGCAGTTCTGGGCCCTTTCCAGTCGAGGAGGCAGAGCATGGCAGGGGAAGGGCAGGCCTGTCCAGGATCTGAAGGCTTGGATGCAGAACCCACCCACCAGCTTCTTCCGCCGGAGGCGCCCTGTATTCAGGGTGTGGTCTTGGCTGTGACACCAGGAACAGGCTGACCATGTGGCCTGTACCATATAGGAGATGTAATGCAATGCTTGTATTAGTGTTGTGGTAAGAAAATGTACATGTATTAAATTTATTTGCTTGAAGCAATGTAACTTTTCAAAATATTAATGGCACCAAGGCAATTAATGAACATACTGGTTGAAAAGTGAGTATCACCGTTTCCAGAATTTAGTTGTAAAGAGAATTTGTCCAAGGTTTCTCTAATGAAAAGTTAAGTGAAGTCGCTCAGTCGTGTCCGACTCTTTGCGACCCCATGGACTGCAGCCTACCAGGCTCCTCCGTCCATGGGATTCTCCAGGCAAGAATACTAGATTGGGTTACCATTCCCTTCTCCAAGGAATCTTCTCGACCCAGGGATTGAACCTAGGTCTTCCACATTGTGGGCAGATGCTTTAACCTCTGAGCCACCAGGGAAGCCCAATGAAAAGTTAGACCATTGCCAAACTACCATATTGGGATTCATAACCCTGGCAGTTCAGGAAAGAAATGCCCAAAAGGTATTTTGGTGCATCTTCTCCCTCAAACTGTGTTACTTTCTCCCAAGGTGGATTTCATACGATTGTTTTCATCTTGGTCCTGGAGAAGGAAATGGCAACCCACTCCAGTATTCTTGCCTAGAGAATCCCATGGACAGAGGAACCTTGCAGACTACAGGCCATAGGGTCGCAAGAGTAAGACACGACTGAGTGACTTTCACTACTCACTACATCTCGGTCAGCAAAACAAAACAAAACAAAATTCACACGTCATTCCAGTTACTAACACTCTCCTGTCATGTGAACACATATATAACAGTCGTTATAACTTACCCTTTCTCATAATTACAAACCTGGGAGTGTGTGTGCTTAGTCACTTCAGTCATGTCTAATTCTTTGCGACTTTTAGACTTTAGCCCATCAGGCTCTTCTGTGCATGGGATTCTCCAGCCAAGAGTACTGGAGTGGGTTACCATGCTCTCCTTCAGGGGTTCTTCCAAGACCAGAGACCCAACCCTCCTCTCCCACGTCTCCTGCCTTACAGGTGGATTTTTTACTGCTGAACCACCAGAGAAGCTCCATTTACAAACCTTCTTAAGATTATAAACCGCTATAAATGACATCCCATATTGAACAAATGCTAAGAGTGTATTTTAAAATACTTTAGGATTTCAACCCTGGTGGGAAAAAAGCCATAATATAGACTAATAACATTGTGTAAATTACTTTGTCATGAATCGCAGGCTTCCCACCCAAAGCACAACACTTAAGTTTACAACACAACATACACAAAAATGTATGCAAATATTCAAATAACACAATANACCCTGGTAGGAAAAAAGCCATAATATAGACTAATAACATTGTGTAAATTACTTTGTCATGAATCGCAGGCTTCCCACCCAAAGCACAACACTTAAGTTTACAACACAACATACACAAAAATGTATGCAAATATTCAAATAACACAATATACATAAAGAAGAAAAGCAACAATATATATAATATATAAATATATTATATAATATATACTGAAAGAATGAAAACTAAATGATATAGCTGTACTTAAGACTTCATATTATTGTAAATAGCTAATTTTGGGCTTCCCTGGTGGCTCAGACAGTAAAGCATCTGCTTGCAATGCGGGAGAACCAGGTTCGATTCCTGGGTTGGGAAAATCCCCTGGAGAAGGAAATGGCAATCCACTCCAGCACTCTTGCCTGGAAAATCTCATGGATGGAGGAGCCTGATAGGCTACAGTCCATGGGGTTGCAAAGAGTCGGACACGACTGAGCAATTTCACAGGGGTAAATATCTAAACCACGCCTACTACATGAACTTTAGTGGAATATATGAACTCCCAGAAATTACATACAATAGTGTGTCCATATGTTCCTCCTCCCACCAAAAGCAAAATATATAGCATTCTGTCAAATTTTAAAAATACTGTCATTTACTATGCTAGATACAATGATGCCTCCCCAATTTTGTCTACCTTTTAATCTCTGTAGTCTATGAATCAGAGAAGGCACTGGCAACCCACTCCAGTACTCTTGCCTGGAAACTCATGGACAGAGGAGCCTGGCGGGCTGCAGTCCATGGGGTCGCAAAGAGTCGGACACGACTGAGCGACTTCTCTTTCACTTTTCACTTTCATGCATTGCAGAAGGAGATGGCAACCCACTCCAGTGTTCTTGCCTGGAGAGTCCCAGGGACGGGGGAGCCTGGTGGCCTGCCGTCTATGGGGTCGCACAGAGACGGACACGACTGACATGACTTAGCAGCAGCAGTCTATGAATATGTTGGGACACATAACAAATCGAAATTAAGGTTGCAGATGCCATTTAGGTTTCTAATCATTTGACTTTAAATAGGGCTATCCTAGGGAGTACTCTGGTGGTCCAGTGATTAGGGCTCCATGCTTCCACTGCAGGGGGCAGGGGTTTGATGCCTAGTTGGTTGGTAAACTAAGATCCCACATGCTGGGTGGTGAGGCCAAATAAATAAATAGGAGGTTATCCTAGAGAACTCAAGTGGACCTAATATAATACAAGGGCCCTTATCAATGGAAGAGGGAATCAGAGTGCACATCCAAAGAGAAAGCAGCATGAAAATGATTTGGCCAGATATTGCTTACTTTGATATCTAGGAAAGGTACCATGAGCAAAGGAACAAAGAACACTCCAGGTGTCGCAAAAGGCATGGAAACAGATTCAGTCTTAAAGGCCACAGCCCTCTGACAGCTTGATTTTACCTCAATGAGATTCATTTCTGAATGTTGCTCTAAAGAACCATAAAATTATAAATGTATTGTTTTAAGCCAGTATAATTGTGATAATTTGTCAGACCACCAAGCAAAAAATAATGCACCTACACATGTTTAAGAATTATTGATTAATGTATTTGTTCAATGATGTTCTTTAAAATTATAACTACATAACTGAAATTTAGAAGAGTAAATATGAAAATGACTATAGATACTAGTAAATGCTTCCTAAATGCTGCAGACTCACATAGTTTTGACATTGCTTTAACAGAAACAGTTTACGTTTCCTTTTGTGGTTAGGATGTCTAGGTTTTAACAGCAGAAATGTTAATTCAGTCTCCTGTGCCCAACCCACAGTGAGGCCAAACTGAAATGTTGGCATTGGGAATAGAGAAAGGCGTATTCTAAAGCCTTGCAATGAAAGGTGGTTCAGGCCCTAAAAAGCCTCAAGCTCCTGGGTTTTTAAAAGGTGGCTGAGGGAAGTGGTTTCCCAGGGTACTTGACTAGATTATACAAAATTCTCTCACTGACTTATAAAGAGTAACAGGGTGGTGTTACAAGTGTTACATTGATCAGATCTTCAGTTCCAGGCTTCTCTGGTGGCTCAGAGGGTAAAGCGTCTGCCTACAATGCAGGAGACCGAGGTTTGATCCCTGGTTCAAGAAGATCCCTTGGAGAAGGAAATGGCAACCCACTCCAGTATTCTTGCCTGAAGAATCCCATGGATGGAGGACCCTGTTAGGCTACAGTCCACAGGATTGCAAAGAGTCAGACGTGACTGAGCCTCTTCACTTCACTTTAGGCTCTAGGAGGCATATAGCTAGGTGGTCATGGTCATGAAGTACTTAACATCTTCCATTCAGTGGAAGGGCTTTCACTTCTGCAAAAGAAGTCAGAAAGCTTGCATCAAATCTTAATACCTCAGTGAAAGTTGCTCAGTCGTGTCCAAGTCTTTATGACCCTATGGAATATACATGTCCATGGACCCTATAGTCCATGGAACTCTCCAGGCCAGAATACTGGAGTAAGTGGTGTATCCCACTCCAGCAGATCTTGCCAACCCAGGAATCAAACTAGGGTCTCCTGCATTCCAGGCAGGTTCTTTACCAACTGAGCTATCAGGGAAGATATGTCAGAGAGGATCTAAAACAAAGGTTATGGTGGAAGGCCCCATCAGTTCAGCTCAGTTGCTCAGTTGTGTTCAACTCTTTGTGACACCATGGACTGCAGCACACCAGGCTTCCTGTCCATCACCAAATCCCTGGGCTTGCTTAAACTCTGGTCCATCGAATCCATGATGTCAACAAACCATCTCATTCTCTGTCGTCCCCTTATACTCCTTCCTTCAATCTTATCCAGCATCAGGGTCTTTTCCAATGAGTCAGTGCTTCACATCAGGTGGCCAAAGCGTTGGACCTTCAGCTTCAGCATCAATCCTTCCAATGAATGAATATTCAGGACTGATTTGATCTTGCAGTCCAAGGGAATCCCAAGGGTATCCTCCAAAACCACAGTTCAAAAGCATCAATGCTTCAGCGCTCAGCTTGCTTTATACTCCAACTCTCACATCCATACATGACTACTGGAAAAACCATAGCTTTGACTAGATGGACCTTTGTTGGCAAAATAATGTCTCTGATTTTTAATATGCTGTCTAGGTTGGTCACAACTTTTCTTCCAAGGTGCAAGCGTCTTTTAATTTCATGGCTGTAGTCATCATCTGAAGTGATTTTGGAGCCCAAGAAAAGAAAGCCGTGGCTCTTTCCGTTGTCTCACCATCTATTTGCCATGATGTGACGGGACCAGATGTCTTGTACTCCTTTTCCAATTTGGAATCAGTCTATTGTTCATGCCCAAAGTGTTAATTCTTCACTTGCATACAGATTTCTCAGGAGGCAGATAAGGTGCTCTGGTATTCCCATCTCTTGAAGAATTTTCTACAGAAGGCCCTATAGTGTCCTACTGAACAAAAGAATGTCTAATTTCATGGAGCAGAACTTTCCTCACTCATTATAGTATTATTACTTCTGAGTATAATACTACCCAAAAAAACTTGTCTTTCTTATATGTAAAATGTAGGAATGATGGAAAAAAATTGACCTCATAATGTCCATAAATAACTTCATGAGTTGTATATCTATTTAACATGTTTGTGTTTATTATAATTATTGCATTTTTTCACACAAAAGTGTTGTCAATGGAGTTGGTTACAGTAATTTGGGGGGGGGCGGTGGTTGCGGGGTGCTGCTCCACAGGGCTGGCGGGATCTTAGTTTCCCTCCCAGGGATTGAACAGGACAAGGCAGTGAAAAAGCCGAGTCCTAACCTTTGAACAACCCAGAGAACTCCCATAATATTCTCATTTTTACAGTGAGAAACTGAGGCTGTGATAGCTAATTATTTACCTCAGAAAATTCAAATTCCAATGTTCTTCTGAGACAATGTTCTTTCAAAGATGTCCAGATAGAATTGAAAAACATTTCACATCTACAGATCTCTTAACACATCAAGAAGTCTTTTTACAATAACCTCCTCTCCCAGCATTAGGCTACATCTCTAGGTGAATTTGTTCATTTCTTATGAAATCTCCCGACATCCAGATTAAGGAAAATGCAATGATTATCAAAGTGCCTAATACTTTTAAACTAAGTGAAATAAGGAAAATCAAGGGAAGACTGGCACCACTTCAATGTCCTGTCAGGAAACTAGAAAACTACTGGTTGTTTTCACAAAGGTAATCAAAGGGTCCTGCCATAGGCAGGCGCCGGGGAGGGCGGGGGGAGTCAGGGGAGAGCATCTGTAACTCTGCAGCAGAGGCCTAAGAGTTAAGGATCATAAGTCTGTGGGTCAGGCTGATGTGGGAACATAGAAACTGGTATGAAAAAAAAAAAAAGAGAGGTTGGGGGTAGCTGGGAACTACAATTAGCAAGCCCACCTTGCTATCCTTATTAAAATGAGCCCCCCCCCCCAAAAAAAGAACCTGGACGTTTCAGTACAGATTAAAAACATTCTCAAAATAAAAGCTTCTTATTTTATCTCAGGGACCAAATATAACTGCTTTAATGCACAGCCAAGTTAGACTAGAAAGAGTACACANATGAGCCCCCCCCCCAAAAAAAAGAACCTGGACATTTCAGTACAGATTAAAAACATTCTCAAAATAAAAGCTTCTTATTTTATCTCAGGGACCAAATATAACTGCTTTAATGCACAGCCAAGTTAGACTAGAAAGAGTACACAACTCCTTAAATGAAAATGTTAAGTGGCTCTGAAAAGAGCCTTTGGTTTAAAAACGGGTAGGCATATATCTACTTTGAGCTGGTATACTTGGTGACAGCCTTGGTGCCCTCGGACACCGCGTGTTTGGCAAGTTCCCCGGGCAACAGCAAGCGAACGGCAGTCTGGATTTCCCTGGATGTGATGGTCGAGCGCTTGTTATAATGTGCCAGGCGCGATGCCTCACCAGCTATGCGCTCGAAAATGTCGTTGACGAAGGAATTCATGATGCCCATAGCCTTCGACGAGATACCGGTGTCCGGATGGACTTGCTTCAGCACCTTGTACACGTACACGGAATAACTTTCCTTGCGACTACGCTTGCGCTTCTTCCCATCTTTCTTCTGGGCCTTAGTTACAGCTTTTTTAGAGCCCTTTTTAGGAGCAGGAGCGGATTTAGCCGGTTCAGGCATGTCTATAATAACAGCAATCAAAACCCCAAAAAGATCTTGGAATGCCTGCTGTACAGTAGAATCTCGTCTTTTATAGGCGGGCTATGCAAATAAGGTATTTACGAATATTCATATCTGATTTGACAATACATTTGTGACGATGTTATGTAAATTTACCTCCAACAGCCCTCTTTTCTTATTGGTTAGACACAAAACAGAAAATTTTAACCAATCCTATCTCGCATACGGCAATTCCACCCAGCACTATAACTGCCATCTTGTTGCTGCTTATAGGTCACATTTTTTTCTGCCTTTTCTGTAGAGGTAGTCCTTTTGTTCAAGGATTACCATGTCTGGGCGCGGAAAGCAAGGAGGGAAAGCCCGTGCCAAGGCAAAGACCCGCTCTTCGCGGGCTGGACTTCAGTTCCCTGTGGGCCGAGTTCACCGGCTTCTTCGCAAAGGTAACTACTCTGAGCGGGTCGGTGCCGGGGCACCGGTGTACCTGGCTGCGGTGCTGGAGTACTTGACCGCCGAGATTCTGGAGCTGGCGGGCAACGCGGCCCGGGATAACAAGAAGACCCGTATTATCCCGCGTCACCTACAGCTGGCCATCCGCAACGACGAGGAGCTCAACAAGCTGCTGGGTCGTGTGACCATCGCTCAGGGTGGTGTCCTGCCCAACATCCAGGCGGTGCTGCTGCCCAAGAAGACCGAGAGCCACCACAAGGCCAAGGGCAAGTGAAACGTTTAGCAGTATTACATTCCCAGTTCTGAAAATCAAAGGCTCTTTTCAGAGCCACTCACTTTTTCTGAAAAGTGCTGGAATGCTTAGTAACTATAGGAAGAGTGTTCCAATGAAAACGAATGAATTACCTTAGCTGCGTTTTATTTACTAACATACTGTTAACTGCTTAAAAAGGTAAGAACATCTCCTATATTTGATAAAATGGTGTTAAATTGTTAGCCACTGCTTATTTAACTCGGCATAAAGTCTTAGAATGTTAGTAGGTTTCTACTCGCCTATAACAAACAAGACATATAATTTGTAAGTTCAAGGAATCCATGTTGAGAATTCCGTATCAGAACATAAATTTGGGCTTGTAGCCTATGTGTAGGTAAATAACAAGACCATATGCCTCATAGAGAGGTTTTGCATATACAGCAACCCACTCCACTATTCTTGCCTGGAGAATCCCATGGACCGAGGAGCTTGGTGGGCTACAGTCCACGGGGTCGCAAAGAGTCGGACACGACTGAGCGACTAAACACACACACATACACGATATATAATGTCTTTACATACTTATGCATAGTCAAGTGAATTTTCTGTCAAAAAGTATAATTTAAATAAGAGAACAAAGGAGGAGTAGCTGGCCAATGACGTGTCAAAGCGGGATTTTTAAATTTTCCGGATGACGAGATTAGAATTGTTGAGTCTCTGTTATTGCTCTGTTCATAAAATGCAATGAATGAGCTACATTAAAATCAATACTGAATGAAACTTCACTGTTATATTACTGTTATGGACTCCTTATACTGGACTATAGACTGAGGATAAAAGTTCGATTATACTTTTAATTTTAAAAGGAAATCCTATCATATTTCTCCGAAAGGCAAAGTGAGAACCAATTAGATATCAGCGCGGGACCTAGGAAGCAAACTGATCTGCTCCTATAAATACAGTCAGAAGCAGCACCAGCAGCGTAACACTCTCCTATCAAGTTTTCTGTTAGCCTCATGGCTCGCACTAAGCAGACTGCTCGCAAGTCCACCGGTGGCAAAGCACCGCGTAAGCAGTTGGCCACCAAGGCGGCCCGCAAGAGCGCGCCGGCCACCGGCGGCGTGAAGAAGCCGCACCGCTACCGGCCCGGCACCGTGGCCCTGCGCGAGATCCGCCGCTACCAGAAGTCCACGGAGCTGCTAATCCGTAAACTGCCGTCCCAGCGGCTGGTGCGCGAGATCGCGCAGGACTTCAAGACCGACCTGCGCTTCCAGAGCTCGGCCGTGATGGCGCTGCAGGAGGCGTGCGAGGCCTACCTGGTGCAACCTGTGCACCATCCACGCCAAGCACATCACCATCATGCCCAAGGACATCCAGCTCGCCCGCCGCATCCGCGGGGAGAGGGCATAATCCAAATCTGCTGCTTTCTCTGTACTGAAAAAAGCTCTTTTCAGAGCCACCTACTTTGTCGATAAGAACTGTTGTAATGCTGTCCCTTATTTTACCTCCCTAGGCAGTTAACCTTAGAAGGCAATGGCTCCCCACTCCGATACTCTTGCCTGGAAAATCCCAAGAACGGAGGAGCCTGGGGGGCTGCAGTCCATGGGGTCGCTAAGAGTCGGACAGGACTGAGCAAATTCACTTTCACTTTTCACTTTCATGCATTGGAGAAAGAAATGGCAACCCACTCTAGTGTTCTTGCCTAGAGAATCTCAGAGAGGGGGGAGCCTGATGGGTTGTCATCTACAGGGTCGCAAAGAGTCAGACACGACTGAAGCGACGCAGCAGCAGCAGCAGGCAGTTAATAAGCAATAATTGCAAGAAAAAGCCCTCTCTACTCTTTTTCTGCCTTGCTGCTGCTAAGTCGCTTCAGTCGTTTCCAACTCTGTGCAACCCCATGGACTACAGTCCACCAGGCTCCCCCATCCCTGGGATTCCCCAGGCAAGAACACTGGAGTGGGTTGCCATTTCCTTCTCCAATGCATGAAAGTGAAAATTAAAAGTGAAGTCTCTCAGCCATGTCCGACTCTTAGCGACCCCATGGACTGCAGCCTACCAGGCTCCTCCGTCCATGGGATTTTCCAGGCAAGAGTACTGGAGTGGGGTGCCATTGCCTTTGTTTTCTGCCTTAAGGCGAGATATAAATTCTATCCTGGGGATGGCTGTATACACGTCAGAGTAGAGAGGCTCCAAAGAAATTTGCTAACAAACCTGGGTTAGTTTGCTCCCATATATTTTCCTTCTCACAGTTTGCTGCCCATAGAAGCCTAAAACTGCTTTTCTTTGCACTGCCATTTCTCTATGTAAACCGAAGTTCTAACCCACCTCTTTAAATTATTTTTTCCTGGGTCTCTTCCCCAAGNTGCTGCCCATAGAAGACTAAAACTGCTTTTCTTTGCACTGTCATTTCTTTATGTAAACCGAAGTTCTAACCCACCTCTTTAAATTATTTTTTCCCGGGTCTCTTCCCCAAGGAAAAGAAGTGCAAAAAGGCAAAACGATTGCCTGAGGAGGCCTTACAAATAGCTGTGAATAGAAGAGAAGCAAAAGGCAAAGGAGAAAAGGAAAGATATACCAACTTGAATGCAGAGTTCCAAAGAATAGCAAGGAGAGATAAGAAAGCCTTCCTCAGCAATCAATGAAAAGAAATAGAGGAAAACAGAATGTGAAAGACTAGAGATCTCTTCAAAAAAATTAGAGATACCAAGGGAACATTTCATGCAAAGATGGGCACAGAAATGGTATGGACCTAACAATAGCAAAAGATATTAAGAAGAGGTGGCAAGAATACACAGAACTATACAAAAAAAGTTCTTCATGACCCAGATAAACACGATGGAGTGATCACTCACCTAGAGCCAGACATCCTAGAATGTGAAGTCAAGTGGGCCTTAGGAAGCATTACTGTGAACAAAGCTACTGGAGGTGATAAAATTCCAGTTGAGCTATTTCAAATCCTAAAAGAGGATACTGTGAAAGTGCTGCACTCAATATGGCAGCAAATTTGGAAAACTCAGCAGTGGCCACAGGACTGGAAACGGTCAGTTTTCATTCCAATTCCAAAGAAAAGCAAGGCCAAAGAATGTTAACACTACTGCACAATTGCATTCATCTCACGCGCTAGCAAAGGAATGGTCAAAATTCTCAAAATCAGGCTTCAACAGTACAGGAACTGTGAACTCCCAGATGTTCAAGCTGGATTTAGAAAAGGCAGAGGAACCAGAAATCAAATTGTCAACATCCNCGCTAGCAAAGGAATGGTCAAAATTCTCAAAATCAGGCTTCAACAGTACAGGAACTGTGAACTCCCAGATGTTCAAGCTGGATTTAGAAAAGGCAGAGGAACCAGAAATCAAATTGTCAACATCCATTGGATCATGAAAAGAGTTCCAGAAAAACACCTACTTCTTCTTTACTGACTATGCCAAAGCCTTTGACTGTATGGACCACAACGAACTGAGGAAAACTGAGAGTTGGGAATACCAGACCACCTGACCTGCCTCTTGAGAAATCTGTATACATTTCAGGAAGCAACAGTTAGAACTGGACATGGAACAACTGACTGGTTCCAGATAGGGAAAGGTGTATGTCAAGACTGTATATTATCATGCTGCTTACTTAACTTATATGCAAAGTACATCATGAGAAATGCTGGGCTGTGTGAGGCACAAGCTGGAATCAAGATTGCTGGGAGAAATATCAATATCCTCAAACATGCAGATGACTCCAACCTAATGGTAGAAAGTGAAGAACTAAAGAGACTCTTGATCAAAGTAAAAGAGAAGTGTGAAAAAGTTGGCTTAGATTAGAACTCAACATTCAGAAAACCAAGATCATGGAATCTGGTCCCAAAACTTCATGGGAAATAGACTGGGAAACAATGGAAACAGTGACAGACTTTATTTTGGGGGGTTCCAAAATCACTGTACATGGTGACTCCTTGGAAGAAAAACGATGACCAACCTAGACAGCATATTAAAAAGCAGAGACTACTTTGCCAATAAAAGTCAGTCTAGTCAAGGCTATGGTTTTTCCAGTAGAAATGTAAGGATGTAGGACTTGGAGTATAAAGAAAGCTGAAAGCTAAAGAATTGATGCTTTTGAACTGTGGTGTTGGAGAAGATTCTTAAGAGTCCTTTGGACTGCAAGGAGATACAACCAGTCCATCCTAAAGGAAATCAGACCTGAATATTCACTGGAAGGAATAATGCTAAAGCTGAATGAAGCTCCAATACTTTGGCCACCTAATGCATAGAACTGATTCATTTGAAAATACCCTGATACTGGGAATGACTGAAGGTGGGAGGAGAAGGATACAACAGAGGAGGAGATGGTTGGATGGCATCACCAACTCAATGGACATGAGTCTTGGTAAACTCCGGGTGTTGTTGATTGCCAGGGTGGACTGCCATGCTACAGTCCATGGGGTTGCAAAGAATTGGACATGACTGAACGACTGAACTCAAGTGAACTGGGTGTCTTCCTCTGTATGTATGAAATATACATTTGATAGTCCTATTTATTTTTCCTTTGCTAATTGAAAATCAAGATGTATAGAGGAAATATTTACAACCTCCATTATCACTACCACCACCACCATCATCACAATCAGGGAAGAAGGGAAGAAGGTTGAATTAAAGTCAAAAAATCAATTTAGGTCAAAAAGGTTTATTGAATTATATTATAACCTTTATCTCTTTTACTAGATAGCCATAATATTTCTCTGTAGTAAACAAAAATCTCCCACCTCCTTTTCCTTTTGCCTTCAGACTTTACCAGCATCAATGTTTTTTCCAATGATTCACCTCTTCTCATCAAGTGGACAATGTATTGTAGGTTCAGTGTAATACATAGTTAAACAGAAATACCTTCCTTTCAGTCAGTTCAGTTCAGTCGCACAGTCATGTCCAACGCTTTGCGACCCCATGAATCACAGCATGCCAAGCCTTCCTGTCCATCACCAACTCCCGGAGTTCACTCAGACTCACGTCCATCGAGTCCGTGATGCCATCCAGCCATCTCATCCTCAGTCTTCCCCTTCTCCTCCTGCCCCCAATCCCTCCCAGCATCAGAGTCTTTTTCAATGAGTCAACTCTTCTCATGAGGTGGCCAAAGTACTGGAGNTGATTATCTGGGCAGTTCTTCCATGTATTCTTGCCAACTCTTCTTAATATCTTCTGCTTCTGTTAGGTTCCTACCATTTCTGTCCTTTATTGTGCCCATCTTTGTATGAAATGTTCCCTTAGTATCTCTAATTTTTTTGAAGAGATCTCTAGTCTTTCCCATTCTCTATTTCTTTGCATTGATCGCTGAGGAAAGCTTTATCTCTTCTTGCTATTCTTTGGAACTCTGCATTGAAATGTGTATATCTTTCTTTGCTCCTTTGCTTTTCACTTCCTTTCTTTTCACAGCTACTTTTAAGGCCTCCTCAGACAGCCATTTTGCTTTTTTACATTTCTTTCTCTTGGGTATAGTTTTGATTCCTGTCTCCTGTACAATGTCACATACCTCCATCCATAGNACAGCTACTTTTAAGGCCTCCTCAGACAGCCATTTTGCTTTTTTACATTTCTTTCTCTGGGGTATAGTTTTGATTCCTGTCTCCTGTACAATGTCACATACCTCCATCCATAGTTCATCAGGCACTCTGTCTATCAGATCTAGTCTCTTAAATCGATTTCTCACTTCCTCTGTATAGTCATAAGGAATTTGATTTAGGTCATACCTGAATGGTCTAGTGGTTTTCTCCACTTTCTTCAATTTCAGTCTGAATTTGGCAATAAGGCATTCATGATTTTGCTGACTGTATAGAGCTTCTCCATCTTTGGCTGCAAAGGATATAATCAGTGTGATTTCAGTGTCAACCATGTGGTGATGTCCATGTGTAAAGTCTTCTTTTGTGTTGTTGAAAGAGGCTGTTTGCTATTACCAGTGCATTCTCTTTGCAGAACTCTATTAGCCTTTGCCCTGCTTCATTCTGCACTCCAAGGCCAAATTTACCTGTTACTCCAGGTGTTTCTTGATTCCTACTTTTGCATTCCAGTCCCCTATAATGAAAAGGACATCTTTTGGGGGTGTTAGTTCTAGAAAGTCTTGTAGGTCTTCATAGAACTGTTCAGCTTCTTCAGTGTTACTGGTTAGGGCAAAGACTTGGATTACTGTGATATTCAACGCTTTGCCTTGGAAAGGAACAGAGATCATTCTGTCATTTTTGAGATTGCATCCAAGTACTGCATTTCGGACTCTCTTGTTGACTATGAATGCTACTCCATTTCTTCTAAGGGATTCTTGCCCACAGTAGTAGATATAATGATCGTATTAGTTAAACTCACCCACTCCAGTCCATGTCAGCCTTGCTTCCAAGGCTCAGACAATTTTTGTCACATAGAGGCAGGAGATAGGTGCCACCAGGCTGTGAGCAGATGGAGTTTGTTCCCTGTGGAATATACTCCAAAACAGTATAGTAGTAGCAGAAACAGAGAGGAGTTGTGCCCTGCTTAGATAAAAGATAAAGATACCACATATTCCTTATTCTCCAGGTCAAGACATTCCATCTACACAGGGTCAGAAAGGCTACTCCGAGGTGAAATGGGGAAGGGACACCCCATAGTAAGTAATAGAGATCTCAATGGATACTGCTTGTTCAACTGAGGGAAATTATATATATATATATATATATATATCCACGGCAGTCGCAAAGTCTGGACACGACTTAGTAACTAAACAACAAAAGTTTAGCACTGACTTCTTAAATAAAAAGTTTGCACACATAGGGATGTGGAAGTTATGAAAGCAACTAACATAGGCCCAGACTGCAGAGAGATTTAAGAATATTGGGGAGCGGGACTTCCCCAACTTTCCAGTGGTTAGGATTTAACAGTTCCACTGCAGAAGTCGGTTCAGTCCTTGTTGGAGAACTGGATCCCACATGCCGTGAGGCAGCGGGTACAGAATTAAAGAAAAAGTGAAACATAAATTAAAAAATAATAAGAATACTTGGGAGAACATAAATCTCTGGAGCAAGAAGATGAAATTTCCTCAGGTAATTACAGTGTACTCAAAAAGAAACATTTAAGCAAAACTTAACTTTGTGATTTTCCAAACACCTTTATGCTATCGGAATTAAAATTCTAATCCTGCAAATGAAAAAAAAAAAAAATTGAAAATGAGAAAATACGTGTCACAAACCTGATCCTAAACCTTAGAATGTGAAAAAGTAGCAAGTAATGAGGGCTCAGGCAATAGAGTCATGTCTCCGAGTAAGACAAATCAGCGAGAAAACCTTGTTTCCCAATGGAGATCAGCAGTTTCCTTGCTCCGGAAGATCAGTTTACCACGATAATTATTTCACTTTCATTTAAACTGTACAAAAATGCCTCCCAGGGACTCGTTCGCATTTCAGAAATGCATTTAAAGAATGAGGCAATATAAAATCTCAGTCAATGACTTAGCTTCAATATTCAAATTTGAAAACAGATGTTGCCTTGATAGTTACCATCCCTTAATAAAAAAAAACGTTTTTACACGCCCTAATTCAGGGAATGAGCAAAGAAATTTCTCGACTCCGCCCCACAGACTCTCAGGCGTTTGTGGGCTGGATAAATTAGGTTACGAATGAGCCCCTCCCCTACCCGCCTTTTTTGGAGTTTTCAAATAGGTCCGCGAAAGGACTATAAATAAAAATTTCGGTACTTGTCTAGATTTGTGCACAGGCTTTCTGACCTACGCTTAACGATGTCTGGACGTGGTAAAGGTGGAAAAGGTCTTGGGAAAGGCGGCGCAAAGCGTCACCGTAAAGTTCTGCGAGATAACATTCAAGGTATTACTAAACCCGCGATCCGCCGGTTGGCCCGTCGCGGTGGCGTCAAGCGCATCTCTGGCCTTATTTACGAGGAAACTCGCGGGGTGCTGAAAGTGTTCTTGGAAAACGTGATTCGAGACGCGGTTACCTACACCGAACACGCCAAGCGAAAGACGGTCACGGCCATGGACGTAGTCTACGCGCTGAAGCGTCAGGGACGCACTCTTTACGGATTTGGCGGCTAAGCTGGAACCCACAAACAAGGTTTCTACGTCAGTTTATAAGGCCCTTTTCAGGGCCACCTATCTGTTCACTTGAGAGAGCTCGTGGCATTAAACCGTTTCGTTTCTTTTTTTCTGTTGCTAGAAAATGGGGCTTAGTGAATTGGTGGTCTCTGGGTGAAAGTGCAGTTGTGTTCGACTCAGACCCCATGGGCTGTTGCCTACCAGGCTCCTCGGTCCATGGGTTTTTCTAGGCAAGGATATTGGAGTGGGTTGACATTTAATTCTCCAGCGGATCTTCCCAACCCAGTGATCGAACCCAGGTCTCCTGCATTGTAGGCAGACGCTTTTACCATTTGTGTACCTGTGCATTAAATGTTTGCCCTATGTTGAGCAGTTAAAGTGCCACATAATGGCTTTTAAATTGTGGAGCTCTTAGTAGAAACCCTTAGTCTGCAAAGTTAATTTCGTAAGTTTTTTAAATGAAGCATTGATAATCTGTAAATTGCATTGGTGAGCAAATGCAAGTACTACTTTAATAGCCTCCTCACATCTCAAAAAAACCTGATAAACAGCTGCTAGGAAAGAAACTCAAGACAAGGTACAATGAAAGACTGAAATAAAGGAAGTGAAGGCACCCGTGAGGAGGCTTACGTGGCACGAGGGCCATAAACTACCGGGTCAACTTTTTTTAATCTAAAAAGAATTTGGGATTTGTTTCCTGCCTTGTCAAATCTACTCTCTGGTAGTCTATAATAAGGCAACAACTAATTCACCTGATGAACCCTCCGGATCCTTTTCTCATTTATAACGTCAGAAAGCTAGCTGTAAACACATGGACATCTAGCCCTGTGCTGGGACTCAGCTACACCAGGGTTTTTCATATGTCAGCATTTACAAAGAAAAGAGGAAAGAAGTTCCCAAAGTACTAACTGAACAAAGTCGTCTCTCTTGGCTTCAAGATAAAGTAACTGGCAAAGGCCTGTTTAAAAGGACTTCAAGGTATTAGATGCCCTTTCTTTAAGTAGATTTCCTACCTGCCAGCCATTTGAACCAATCCCAGTACTTTGGGGGCAGGTGTGAGGGGAAGAGGGAGGGAAGAGACTAGTGTTAGGTAACTGCTTTTTGGTCATACTGGGTCCTGTGATGGTCTCTTAAGGTGGCCCACATAATTTCTGGTCTTAATGTTCACCTTTGTGTGATCAAGGCCCTGGACTGTGGATGTGACCTGTGATCTCTTTTACCCATCAAAGCATGTGACCATAGATAACAGGATGTAAAAAAATTTGTGATTGTGACTAGGTTATCAATAAGATTGTAACATTTTCCAATCTCTTGCATGCTGGTTCGATTTTTTAATATAAAATTTATTTTTGGCTGCGATGGGTCTTCATTCCTGCATGCAGGATTTCTCTAGTTGCATGGGCTTCTCATTGTGATGGTGTCTCTTGTTGCAGAGTACGGGCCCTAGGGTGCGTGGGTGTCAGTAGCTCTGGATCAAGGGCTCAATATTAGTTGCCCTGTGGCATGTAGAATCTTCCTGGACTAGGAATCAAACACCTATCCCCTAATTTGGGAGGCAGATTCTTAATCACCGGCCCACCAGGGAAGTCCTACATGCTGGTTTTCACAAACCAAGCATCCCTGTTGTCAGGTCCAAATGACAAGAAACTCAGGGAGCTCTTTAGGAACTGAGGGAAGACTAGCAGCCTATAAGGGCTTCAAGCCAACGGTCAAGAAGAAAATAAGATTCTCAGTCCTAAAACTACAAAGAACGAACCACTAAGTGAGTTTGGAAGCATATATTTCCCCCAGTCACGAGACCACAACCTTGCATAACACCCCAACACCATCCTTATAGAGGACCCAGATAAAACATGCTCAGACTCACAGAAGCTGTGTGATAATACATGTTTGAAGCTAGTAACTTCAAGGTAATCTGTTATCCATCAATAAAGACAGCCGGCACATTTGGAATCTTATCTAAGATTCTAAAGATTCTACCATGTCATCTAAAATAACAGATATATTTAACTCAAACTACAGTCTTTATCTAAGAGGAAAATGAAATTTAAAAACAAATAAAAACTTTAACAAACATTGTTTCACAATTAGATAAATCTCCATACTGCACACAAACACACAATACACTCTGGCATGTATATTCGTAGTGCCTAGCTGAGGTACCAAATAGCAAGTCTGTAAGTTGAAAAGTACTGAAAACAATTTATCGATGTTATTTTATTTTCAGCAATACAGAAACTATCAAATTTTCAGGAAAACTATGTATTTCTTTCTATATCCTCTGTCCTCCCTGCATTTCTACATCTTATTTCTGTTTCTTTTGATTTTTTTTCCCTCACCTGTGTAAATGCATACAGAACCTACCAATGACGGAAGGTAGGGAATATAAAAATTTAAAAATGTCTCAGAATGAGGGTTGCTTCAGCACAATGTAGGATTAATTATATCAATAATAGACTCAAGTAAAAGTGAAATTTTTTTTAATTTTTAATGTAAATTTGAACAATCATGTTTGAAATAGTCTACCCTAGTGGTTGAGATTAAACTCTTGAGATTCCACTAAATACCCTAGGCTTATACACTTTAAATGACATTTTGACCCTCTTTGTACAAACATGTTCTCATGACTAATATTTGTGAAACACATAAGATTATTTGAAACAGGGACCCCCAAACACAAGTATCATCATTAAACAATTTTAAGTCCACAGGAACTCACCAGATAATTTTTAAATCTAAACAATGAATGGATATAAGAACAATTTAAAAGATTTTAAGGAACAAAAACATAAAAACCAGAATACTAGAATTTCCTACTACTTATTTACAATACACAATTATTTCAAATTCTTTGCTGCACTAAAGAACAAAAATTTAACCTTATATTGTATTATGGTTTCCTGCGCTTTAAAGAATGACTATTTTAAAAAATGTAAAAAGCTGGGAAATCTTAATATTATAGCTCTCATTACACAAAAATTAGTAGCTCTATAAAGAGACATTGAGGAGTGCTAGAGAAAATTTTTACTTGGAGCTGGTGTAATTTGGTGATAACTTTGGTGCTTTTGAACACTGAGTCCTTGGTCATTTCCATGTACAAGAGAAAGCACATGGCCCGAATGTGATGGTCCAGCACTTTGTGATGGTAAAGCACTTATGCGCCAAGCGCGACATCTCGACCCCCTATCTCGATGATGTGGCTGACAAACGAGTTCTTGATGCCCAAGTCCTTGAACAAGATGCCAATGTCCAGGTGAATTTACTTAAGCAGTTTATAGACAGACCCATACAGAACAGCTCTCCTTAAGCCCAGTTTTCTATTTCCTGCCATCTTCCTTCTGGACCTTGGTCACCACCTTTTTTGGACCCTTTTTTGGGATTAGGGTCTTCTCTGGTAGCTAAGACGATAAAGAATTGGCCTGCAATGCAGGAGGCCCGGGTTCGATCCCTGGATCAAGAAGATCCCCTGGCGGAGAAAATGGCAACCCACTCTAGTTTCCTTGCAGGGAGAATCCCAAGGACAGAGGAGCCCGGCAGGCAACATTCCATGGGGGTCGCAAAGAGTCAGACACGACTGAGTGATTAATATTATTTGAGGCTGGGGCGTATTTAGCTATCTCTGGCGTGGAAAACAGCATGAAAAATGGGGAAACAAACCCGAGGAGAACAAGATATCACAAGTATTAAATCATGGATACAATCAAAGACTCACAAATCTGATCTTTAATTGGACGTAAAATGACCAATAGATTAACAGTATGTAAATTAAGGTTTAAAACCTGCTTTCCTTATTGGGTGAAAAAGAAAGGCGGTTATGTATTCCTATAGGTTGATTAAGAACACTGTTACATGACATAAATAATTCTATTAAAAATCTATACATTTTAATTACAGAAAAGTCTTCGCGTTTGGATGTGAAAACTAAGTAAAGAAATCCTATTATGTAGCCGAGTCAAGTCTTCATAAAAGCACTGTGGGTTTGTCTCAGACACATTGAGACTCTCCGGGATTCTAGCCCATTGCAGTGTACTAAAAGCTCTCGATCGCCGCCATCTTTTTAAGGTTCGGCATTGCAAACCTTTTGTTGACGGATGTCGCCCTTAATCCCTTCACATTTTAACAGTATGTACTAAAAGACCATGTTACCGGGAATGAGACATTAACTGTACATGTGGAATAGGACTCGAGAGGCTTAGACGGTGAATTATTAAACAGGGGACAATTATCGGGATTAGAATCCTGATGAAAAAGAGTTAACTATGCATAAAATGGCAGGTGTATGAATTCTAAAGGGCTTTCACGGACACATTCTATTTTTTATATCCAAACAGGAGAAAAGTTCAACATTACTTTATGATTAATGTGCTTGTGAACCATACTTGACAGTGTAGTATCAATAAAGCAACTCGGGAAATGCTTTTTTTTTTTTTTTTTTTTTTAAGGGGGAAGATGGCTGCTGACTGAAATGAACCAATCCAAAATTTGCACCGGATGGATGAACCAATGTTGTTAGCTCGAAGCACTTCCGGAATTAAGCAGCCCGTAAGTAACAGGAATTGCCCACAATCCAATCAGAGTGATGCTGGTCCTTTATAAATACGGGAGCAACCCTAGTCTAATCCCGTTGTTTTGAAGGCTACCTATGGCGCGTACTAAGCAAACGGCTCGCAAGTCCACTGGCGGCAAGGCGCCGCGCAAGCAGCTCGCCACCAAGGCGGCCCGCAAAAGCGCGCCGGCTANCTGCTGATTGAAATGAACCAATCCAAAATTTGCACCGGATGGATGAACCAATGTTGTTAGCTCGAAGCACTTCCGGAATTAAGCAGCCCGTAAGTAACAGGAATTGCCCACAATCCAATCAGAGTGATGCTGGTCCTTTATAAATACGGGAGCAACCCTAGTCTAATCCCGTTGTTTTGAAGGCTACCTATGGCGCGTACTAAGCAAACGGCTCGCAAGTCCACTGGCGGCAAGGCGCCGCGCAAGCAGCTCGCCACCAAGGCGGCCCGCAAAAGCGCGCCGGCTACCGGCGGCGTGAAGAAGCCGCACCGCTACCGGCCCGGCACCGTGGCCCTGCGCGAGATCCGCCGCTACCAGAAGTCCACGGAGCTGCTGATCCGCAAGCTGCCGTTCCAGCGGCTGGTGCGCGAGATCGCGCAGGACTTCAAGACCGACCTGCGCTTCCAGAGCTCGGCCGTGATGGCGCTGCAGGAGGCGTGCGAGGCCTACCTGGTGGGGCTCTTCGAGGACACCAATCTGTGCGCCATCCACGCCAAGCGCGTCACCATCATGCCCAAGGACATCCAGCTCGCCCGACGCATCCGCGGAGAGAGGGCATAAATTGGTTTAATTGTCAACTGATAATAACTTAAACCCAAAGGCTCTTTTCAGAGCCAATCACTTAATCTATGAAGGATGCTGTAATATGTGAGTGGAACACAAGTTTGGCAGAGGTTGAAGAAACCTATATGCAGCTGCTTAGGAAGTCCTACGTTCTCTCGTAAGTTTTAACTAGCAACTACCTGCAAGACTTCAGCGCCTCTATTTTGCCTTATTGTATGTAGGTTCTGCACATTTAGGCGTGGTACATGAGTTTTGTGTGTGTGTTTTAACACAACAAAGTCAGTGCTCAGGCCAAGTTAACCATCGTAAGAAATAGAAGTTTATACATGAAATAATTGTCCTTGGAAGTCTGTCAGGTATTGAGACTTGGATGCTGAGAAATGGGAAGCTCCTTGACCCTTGTAAGAAAAGAAAATATATTCATAATTCCAATAATGAAGTAAGACATTTTAATACCAAATAAAAGCATTCCATATTAGAATTTTGTTTCCCATGTTCTGTACTTTGAGATTATAGCACGGTGAGTTTTTTAATGTCTGTTTCTGTCTCATCAGATGATGGATGTCAAGAGATGAGGCCCACGAAGGCACGGAAAATATCTAGTTATATTGAATCCACCAGAATATCTAGAACAGTTATTTGTATTAAATTCTCAAGAAATTTAATGAAATTAGAATTTAAAAGTTGTTGGATAAACAGGAATTACCATTCAATGTTGATTATAGGAGTAAAAGATTGATAGAGTTCATGTTAGTTTAATACTAGTTTATCACATAGAAACAAATTGACGGTTGTATTATTGAGTTGGCCAGAAGTCATTATTGGTCTGTGAAAGCTCCATAAATAAGGTAAACTCAATAGTTATCTCCTAATATCTATTATTATTATTCTGTTACTGCTTTACAAATGAGACAAATTTTAAAAATTATAGATAAAAAGTAGTAGNCGCTTCCAGAGCTCGGCCGTGATGGCGCTGCAGGAGGCGTGCGAGGCCTACCTGGTGGGGCTCTTCGAGGACACCAATCTGTGCGCCATCCACGCCAAGCGCGTCACCATCATGCCCAAGGACATCCAGCTCGCCCGACGCATCCGCGGAGAGAGGGCATAAATTGGTTTAATTGTCAACTGATAATAACTTAAACCCAAAGGCTCTTTTCAGAGCCAATCACTTAATCTATGAAGGATGCTGTAATATGTGAGTGGAACACAAGTTTGGCAGAGGTTGAAGAAACCTATATGCAGCTGCTTAGGAAGTCCTACGTTCTCTCGTAAGTTTTAACTAGCAACTACCTGCAAGACTTCAGCGCCTCTATTTTGCCTTATTGTATGTAGGTTCTGCACATTTAGGCGTGGTACATGAGTTTTGTGTGTGTGTTTTAACACAACAAAGTCAGTGCTCAGGCCAAGTTAACCATCGTAAGAAATAGAAGTTTATACATGAAATAATTGTCCTTGGAAGTCTGTCAGGTATTGAGACTTGGATGCTGAGAAATGGGAAGCTCCTTGACCCTTGTAAGAAAAGAAAATATATTCATAATTCCAATAATGAAGTAAGACATTTTAATACCAAATAAAAGCATTCCATATTAGAATTTTGTTTCCCATGTTCTGTACTTTGAGATTATAGCACGGTGAGTTTTTTAATGTCTGTTTCTGTCTCATCAGATGATGGATGTCAAGAGATGAGGCCCACGAAGGCACGGAAAATATCTAGTTATATTGAATCCACCAGAATATCTAGAACAGTTATTTGTATTAAATTCTCAAGAAATTTAATGAAATTAGAATTTAAAAGTTGTTGGATAAACAGGAATTACCATTCAATGTTGATTATAGGAGTAAAAGATTGATAGAGTTCATGTTAGTTTAATACTAGTTTATCACATAGAAACAAATTGACGGTTGTATTATTGAGTTGGCCAGAAGTCATTATTGGTCTGTGAAAGCTCCATAAATAAGGTAAACTCAATAGTTATCTCCTAATATCTATTATTATTATTCTGTTACTGCTTTACAAATGAGACAAATTTTTAAAATTATAGATAAAAAGTAGTAGAACCAAAAACATTTCCCCTTTAAGCATTACTATAGTTAACAACACTATTAATGTAATCCTCAGTAGCTACCCCTGAGGCTTGATTCCTAAGATGAGCCATCATAAGAAAACTGACGTGTTTATCTAAATGCTTTCGTATATGTTAAGGAAATGGTTAGATTTTGAAAATGTACAGGGTCACATAAATCTGTGTTCAATTATACTACAATTATTACAGCCAGCTGCACAGAAATAGAATTGATGAACAGTTATAAAAATAAAACATTGATTTTTTAGCCTTTCTGCTCATTAAACAATGATGCTAGCTGACAAACAAAATTTTAAAAAATTTTTTAAATACATTGAAAAGCTAGTGCTTAATATGAGACCTTTTTAAATGAATTTTTATTTTATTGGGAAAATGTCACAAATCTAAATAACATGACATTTTATAGGTACCTGTTGGAACATTAACTTGTATAACCACTTCAAGCTTACCTGGTTGCCTATAACTACGTGTAAACTAAACACAAATATATAATCTCTGAATAATCAGTATCTTTATTTTATGGAAATGATAGCTAAAAAATGAAGATGATTCAGAAATACCATTTCATACTTTCCCCATTTCCTGCCTACCACATGTGCACACAGGTAATTTTTATATTCTACATTTGAAGACTTACTGCAAAGGTGTTATATTTAAGGGTTTTTTTGATTATTTGCTCTTTTGTTTTCATTTGGGGATGTCTTTCTTTCTTTTCAGAAGCCCCAACACCTTGGATGGCAGTAAAGGAGCTAGTACAGTGCCTAAGTTAAGCCACTGGGAGGAGAGTGATAGAAGGGGCTGAGATTTATTACCCTTAGCCTCATACAGAAAAACAGTAAATGAAATCATTGAATCTGATTATCTGAAGATAATCCAACCATCTGACAGGATTTTAAAGATCGGTCAATTAAAAACACACCTAGACTATTGGGAAAAACAAGAGGAAGAAAACTAATGACCTAGGGTTTAGTTTAATGAGAAAAGATGCATTATAAATATTCCCTTGATAATAATAAGACTGAAATATTAACATCATCAAGGCACATTAGCAGGGAAACTAGATTTTTTTAATTAGGGGAACTTATTCATTGAAATGGAACCTGAGATGAAACTGGAAAGCTTATTCCAGGTAGAAAGGAGAGAATTACAGATGAATAGAAGTGTCAAAACAAACAAACAAAAAAAAGCAGCAACAACAAAAGGCAATAAAGTTCCCACTTGAACCAAAGGCTAATAGGGAGCAAGTAATAATTTTTATATGATAGATGATCAGAATTTAGGAATTAGGGGCTGGAGAAACTAACTAGGAAGAAGAGGTTAGGAACAACCTGGACAAGGAAGCAATGGAATCATCCCAGGTGTAAGAGGACAAGGAGAGAATGTGAGAGGGGAGAAAATGTCAGATTATATAAACATCAACTTCCCTCATAACTCAGTCGGTAAAGAATCTGCCTGCGATGCAGGACACATGGGTTCGATTCCTGGGTTGGGAAGATTCCCCCGGAGAAGGAAATGGCAACTCACTCCAGTATGCTTGCATTAAGAATCCCATGGACAGAGAGTCCTGGTGGACTACAGTCCATGGGGTTGCAAGAGTCAGACAGGACAGAGTGCCTTTCACTACTACTACTATATAAACAGTTCTCCTGGGTTCCCTTACCCCACTGCTCTCCACCCGGGTGCCCTTTCCCAATAAAATCTCTTAGTCAGCACATGTGTCTCCTTGGACAATTCATTTCCGAGCGTTAGACAAGAGCCCAGTTTCGGGCCCTGGAAGGGGTCCCTCTTCCTGCAACAAATGGCGACTCTGGTGGGACTCTTCTTCGCTGAGACTGACATCCTAACCACTCGGGGTACTCAGGGGCCAGCTTGCCTGCCAGTGGACCAGACCAAACGGCCACAACTGGGACCCTTTTGTCCCTGGTCTCCTCCTGACGCGGACAACTGGCCAGAGTACCCTGACCGGTAAGGAACAAGAGACTTTATTGACCTCTCTCCCCTTCCCTCTCTCTTTCCTCTTCTTAACCTTTCCTATCCTTCCATTTTTCTAGTTCCCCGGTCCTAGATGCAGGAATCTGGTCGAAGGGCCCTCAGCCTGAGCTGAGGATTTGAGACTGATCACCTCCTCCTGGCAGAGAACTCGAATTCTGGTTCTGGTCTGGTCTGATTTCCAAGTTCCAGTCTCCCCTTCTCTGGAGGCTCAGGGAAAAGTCCCATAATGCCTGGGTATCTAAAGGTGGCAGGAGACGTCTGTAAGGCCACCCCTTTCACCTCCCCTTCTCCCACCTCCTCCTCCTTCTTCTTTCAACCTGGCTTCCTTTCCTCCCTTGAAATCTTTGATGTTAGTACTTGGATTCTTGTATTCTAGGGCTTCCCTGGTAGTGCTAGAGGTTAAAGCATCTGCCTGCAATGTGGGAGATCTAGGTTCAATCCCTGGGTCAGGAAGATCCCTAGAGAAGGAAATGGCAACCCACTCCAGTATTCTTGCCTGGAGGAATCCCATAAATAGAGCAAGCTAATCCCATAGTCGGACCAAGCTAGAGTCCACAGGTCCCAAACATCTACCTGCTTTAGTAACTGAGTGACATGAGTAATCAAGGCCTCCACACAGTGACATGAACTCAGTCTACCTCCTGCAGTTATAAGGAGTCAGGTAATTACTAAGTAGAAGTAAGAAAATAGTAACTTCAGGCTGGTTTGAAAGATTATTAATACATTTGGCTTAGATTTATGCCATATGCCTAAGTACCCTCCTGCATTTAAGAAAATATGAACATGCTTTTCACACTTTCCAAGCTAGAAAACTTTTTTTCCTTTTAGTATATTTTGCAGACAACTACTCATACAGGTTCCTGTCTGATATTTGTCACCTTTAAATGTCGATCTGTTGAGTTTTCCTAAACCTGGATATTGCCACTGTACCTGACAGATCACCTTTGTTCACCAAAAGAACATCAGAACTCCAAGGATGAATGTTTCAGAATGCTCTCCTAGGGATGTGGCTTTGGGACAGGAACAAGCTTTCTGATCTTTCATCTTCCTGGTGCAGAATATCAAGCCATCTTTGTGTTCTTTACCCATTCCCAAGTTGTTCATTTTAAGCTGCTTTAAGTGCAGCAAAACTTGGGAAGATGTAGTAAGATTTAAACAAGTTCTGATTTCCTTGTAAATTAGAAACTGTCCAAGGAAAAGGAATATGAATATTAATTTACAGAAGCCAGACTAAAACTAGAAGAGCATTGAATGAATGATCTTTAATTGTTTCTGGTACATTCTAAAGGGATTGTGAATTGGATAGGTCACAAAGGGTTTCAAACAGAAATACATGAATGTTATGTCTTTCTGGATGGGCATCAAAATGAAATAGAGAACTCATTTTCCAGGAGGCATAATAGATGGGGAGCAGTGCACAGAAAATGACACTAGGGAGAAAGAAACTGAGATTTTGGGTTTGAGACTCAGGTGCACTGTTGATTGACAAGATGATGCTGGCCATTTCATCTTTCTAAGCCACAATTTTCAGAACTGTAAAACAAACAGCATTGGGAATTCCCTTGTAGTCCAGTGGTTAGGACTTGATGCTTTCACAGCAAATGCTGGGTTCAATCCCTGCTTGGGGAACTAAGACCCCCAGAGACATCTGGTACACACTAATAATAATAATCATAAACAAGGAGTTTAGCTATACCTACTGCAAGAGCTTTATAGTGAGGTAGGCAAAGAAGAGCTTTGTAAAATGTAACTAACTACAGATACTGTATAGTACCACTCTTATTGAATGTCACATTCCCACATAATTCTTATTCCTCATCATTCTTCATCAGAAGCCAAACTTATTCTGGTATTAAAGACCTCACAGGTCTCTTCCCTCTTAACTTTCCCCCTTGATAAAATCTATTATATTCAAAAAGACTCGAGTAACCATTTCACATTTTCCCATTTATCCAAATATCCTTCTCAACCAAACCACTGTCCTGAGAGACAGGATTTGGGGCTCTTTCTAGAAAGAAGAAAGTATGGAATGCAGCTGCAATAAGATGAAAAATAAAATCTCATTTAGAAAACCTAGAAAGATAATCACAGGCTATATTTTTTTTCTTTAAAGTTGAAAAACTAAAATTTAATAAA
>SJYW01035031.1:1055860-1074357 GCA_006410735.1 Raphicerus campestris
TATTCTGTAAGCAAATAAATAAGATAAAGCCTTTTAACCATGAGGTATTAGCCCACTGACAATTTGCTCAGGCACTCATGACTTGTATGGTGAACTCTATGGACACCCTGGGGAACCTATAAACATCTTATCAATATCATGTTTTAGAATATCAATACAGGATAAGAAAGACATATTAAAATATAATTTTAAAATGTATTTAAGTACATATAATGTGTTTCATTAGTCATATCAAATAATAAGGAGCAACAGGTGGAATAACAAATGTCAGTTTCAAGGATTCAGAATCATGAAAACTTTACTTCAAGATATCTTCATATCTTCAAAGTGATATAAAAACATCTGTGACAGCCACTGTTGAAAAACTCAATACAGTCTGCAAAATCCATTGTAACTGCCTATGCTTACACACATACTAAAAAGGAAATGCTTAACTGAATTTAGTTTGCTAAGATAAAATGTAATTTTACCCCAACCATGTTTACAACTGTCTAATGGTCTACAAAACTCAGATTTTTGTCAAGATTCATCAGTAAAACACAGTGGCATTCCCCTGAAATTAAAAACAGGATGAAGTGGAAATGACGAAACATCCATCTTCCTAGAACCATTTATTTTGCCCTGGTTACTGCAGCTCGAGGAGCTCTCTAAGCATTCTCCTTGCGTTTCCCAAAACTTAATTATTTCTATCTCCCTATTTATTACCACCAAAAGATATGAGACTGCCAACCATCTTAGCGGGAAAGAATTTGATAAACGGGTAAATTATAAACCGCCAGGAGTGGCTTTTACAGATTTTACCTTTTTTTTTTTTTAACTATACCTTAGTGTTAGGGTTGCCTCCCCCACTGGCTCAGCTGTAAAAAATCCGCCTACAATGCAGGAGATACAGGTTCGATCCCTGGGTCGGCAAGATCCCCTGGAGAGCGAAATGGCAACCAACTCCAGGATCCTTGCCTGGAAATCCCAAGGTCAGAGGAGCCTGGCGGGCTGCAGTCCATGGGGTCCCAAAAAAGTCGGAATGAGCAGTTCACACTGTCAGCTTAGTAAGAACAATTATGCAGATTCAGGCAGAATAGCAATAGTATCAAAGTCCCCTCTAATAGGACTACATTCATTAAGCGGGAAAAAAATACAAGCTTTTCAACTGCTTCCAAGTGTATGCAAATCCTTATATCTCAATCTCTAATTGACGCAGTATTCTCTCCTAGAGACCAAGCAAATAAGCCCAGAAGTGTGTCCTGATTGGCTAATTCTCCTTAGACTCTACAAACCAATGAGAAAGAAAACCTTACAAACATACAGACTGTAATAATCCATTCTTCAAGTGTCACTTTTTCCCTAACAAATATGGAGGAGGAAAACAGGGCGGCAGAGCGCGAACAAAGGCCAAAAACCAGCTCCTCACGGGCCAGGCTAGTTTCCCAGGGGCCGCGTGCACCGTCTGCTCCCCAAGGGCAACTACTCCGAACTGGTAGGGGACGGGGTCCCTGTGCCTGAGACCGCGGTGCTGGAGTACAAGGCAGAGATACGGGAGCTGGCGGGGAACGAGGCCCATCACAAGTACACTACCCCACCCCACCCCCCGAAGCTTAAAAGTCCTCAACGAATAACCGGGGTCGCGTTACCATCGCGCAGTGCAGGGTCCTGCTCAACATCCCTGTTAAGACCCAGAGCCGTCACAAGCGGCTCTTTTCAGAGCCACCGAGCTCGCACTTGGACTGTGACCACCATCATGGTGCAGATCCTGTGGTGCGCGCGCACCCGGACGCTCAGTCAGCAGTCCAATCACAGTAGAGCGGCAGATTCAAAAAAATTAATTACCTTTATTGCAAAACTCGTTGGTAAATTTAGAGATTTATGTCACGTTAAGCTCTTTCAACTGAAATTAGTGGGTGGCTCTGAAAAGAGCCTTTGAGATTTTCAAAGCAGGAGGTGCCGCTGAACATTTACTTCTTCTTGGAGACCGCCTTCTTGGCCTTTGTAGCCTTGGGTTTGGCAGCTTTAGGTTTGGCTGCCTTGGGCTTGGGGGCTTTGGCCTTGGCCGGACTCTTAGTCGGCTTCTTCGGTTTGGCTGCCTTCGCCTTCTTTGGGCTCTTGGCTACTTTCTTGGTCCCAGCAGCCGCTGCCGGCTTCTTGACTTTCTTCGGAGTCTTCTTAGCAGTTTTCTTCGGAGTGGCCGCGCCCGTAGCTTTCTTGGGCTTCTTAGCCGTCCCAGCAGCCTTCTTCGGCTTCGCCGCGCCCGCCTTTTTCGCCTTGGGCTTAGCCTCCCCGGTGGCCGCCTTCTTGTTGAGCTTGAAAGAGCCAGAAGCCCCGGTGCCCTTAGTCTGCACCAGAGTGCCCTTGCTCACCAGACTCTTGAGACCCAGCTTGATGCGGCTGTTGTTCTTCTCCACATCGTAGCCGGCGGCCGCCAGTGCTTTCTTGAGCGCAGCCAGAGACACACCGCTGCGCTCCTTGGAAGCAGCGACAGCCTTGGTGATGAGCTCAGACACCGGGGGCCCGGACGCCTTGCGTTTTCCAGCGGCCGCGCCCGACTTCTTCGTCTTCTTCTTAACAGGTGTTTTCTCTGCAGGTGCGGGAGCAGCAGGAGCAACAGGAGCCGTCTCCGACATGCTTCTGTTTAGCCAGGAAAGACAAAATAGTAAGGGTAAACTGTCAGAACGGCGTGTCCCGGGCGTCGCCGGCTGGGGGTTTATATAGAGAGTCGCTGAGTGATGATTGGTTGCCTGGTCTGTGCGCCGCGCGGCTAGGGAGGACTCCTCGGCTCTGCCGAGTGGCTGTGTTTTTTGCCCCTTAAAAAAGAAGAAAAATATAAAAAATCTGGGCACGAAATAATTAGACATGGGGGGGAAACTGATCCGAGACTCTTCAGGCTTCATTCCTGCCTTATTTGCTATACCTAGTTTCAAAACCGGCTCCCTGAAACTTTCCTGATTCCCCCAACTCTCTTGGAAACTTCGGTCAAATTGAGACAACTTTCAGATTTTCCTTAAAATTACTAGTTCTCTCTGTTTCCTTTGCAAATCTTTCTTCCAGGACATTGTCGTACACATTGTTTTCTTTTCAACCCTATATAAATAACCTCATTTTTACTGAAATATTCAAGGAAAATCGGTTTTTTCGCGAGAGCAATAGCACAGCTCTCCTGCAACTTGTTTGCACTAAGCACTGGGAATTGGCACTGGGATAGAAAATTCTACGTACAAGATAGATAACTATTTTAGCAAAAAATGACTTTTTAAAAAAGTTTATGAGTGAGGAGACTATAAACTGGGTTTGATTGAAGTGTTTCGTGATTTAAAGGGGTTTTTTTGGAAGGCTGGGGTGTGGGGCTGCTCCGTTTGTTTTTCTAGATAAACAGCTCCAAACACAGTCTTTAAAAGTCTTTCAGACTTAGTATAATAGATTTTTTTAGACCTAAAATGGGCATTAGAAATCCCTCATGCCATCCTCAATGAAGAAAAGTGAATCACGAAGCCCCAGAATGGCAGTTCTATAACAAATAACCAGTGCTAAACTCAAAAAATAGACACCTGGGTTAATATTGTAAATTGCTTAGTGACAATCTGTCCGTTAGCCTTTTTTCTCCAATATTTAGCATACAATTGTGTACATATTTGCTGTATTCCAAAATGATACTTAAAATACATATCTGATTTAACTGTTTTCAACATTGCAAATAGGCACACAGGTCGTTAGAAGAAAAAATTCTTTAAATCATTTCCTGAGTCTTCATAACTTTCCTTGAGTTTTTACTAGCAAAATACAAAGCTGGCTGTCACAACCTAAATTAATTGGCTGAATATGTTCACCAGAGGAGCTGAACTAACATTTCATAGCAAATATGGTTGATTTACTACTCCATCTCTTTGTAACATGCAGAACTAATGGAACTGAGTAAATATTGGATTATTAAGCACAAAATTAGTATCTATCAAATAATCAGATACTGAAACTAAGCCTCATGTTTGTCAAAGTACATAAACAGGAAAGATATTTTGGTGTTGTGATTTTTTTTTCTAGTAAATGTCCCTACTTTCAAAAATCTAGTTCTTCTGGCCTACGTTCAATAGTAACTTGAGAATTTTCTCATATAACTCTAAGACAGGATAATCAGTTTTAAAGATGTCATCTCTCCATACTTAACAAATTACATAGACATCACTTGGTTTGTTTTTCAATATTTTGGACTGGTACTGTATAAAACTAAATCTCTGAGACTTGAGACCATGTTATATACCAAATACAAATACAGTGTATAAAGAGGGAAGCTTAAAATTTTGGCTATGGAACACTCCAATTTTCCCAAGACAGGTATTTTATGAGAGTCTGGAAAAAAAGGGCTACTTGTCATCCTCAATGATATCACTGTCAATAGCAACAGTAACAGTAATATTCCTTTTCAAGCACATTATATAGGCCCTTTTCCTTTTCTGGCCAGAGGCTAATACTATCAGTCCTCAAGATACAGGTAAAATTCAGATGTTTAAAACTTTACTATTTTGGTAATCATTGTAGTCATAATATCAGCTGTTGAATACTTGCTGAACTTGTTCCTTAAGTTATATGTACTCAGTGTAAGACAGGTGAAAAGTACTTCCTACAGCAGATGTCACAGTTTCTTTCTTATGCAACTACTGTTGGTTCCATGGCTATTTAGGTACCAAATAAGTGAGAAGACATTAGGCTCAGGGCCATTTGCTTCATTGTTTGTAGATCTCTGCCTTTCCTAGAGGATAATAATTGAGACACGCTTTCAGCTGAAAAGTTCTTCCCCAGATATTTATAGAATGATGGAGCTGTGCTGCATGTAGATACTGTTATTGCTTGAGATCCCAGTACTTACATTCTAACTGTAGTGTGGACAAGGTTCTTGAAAGCAGGATCATCCCCATGAGACTGTAAATTTGGAAAGTTTCTCCTATTACTTATAGCCCACACACACAAAAAAAACTTGTGTTTAATACATTTGAATCCTAAATCTACATATATCCTAAAAGAGTGTACTTTTCTGCTAGACTAAGAATTCAACTATTTTTACTTTATAGATGTAAAAAATAAATAAGAAAAACTAAAGTGAGATAAGTGATGGAAATCTCACAATTTCATGTCCTCTTAATGTTGGTGTCAACACCCTACTCTGCCATAGCCACTGACCATGAAAGTTATAGGTAACAGGGCAAGCCATGGGGGCTGTGTGTAAGCATTCTAAAATTCATTAACTTTCAAAAATGTAAGGAAATGTAAGGAAAAAAGTGCCTTACAAAAAGGCCAAATTTAAAAAAAGAGCTATATAACAAATAGAGCATTATCAAAAAGGCCAAATTTAAAAAAAGAGCTATATAACAAATAGAGCATTGTGTTATAATCATGTGCTCAGAAAGGTAATGAGAAATCACATCCATTTTAATTTTTCTGTCAGATGGTCTCATGTGAGGACATGCTCCTGCTTGAAACTCCCCTCCAAGCATAAATAACTATGTTATTAATTTAATTTCCTAAAGCAACATTGCTACACTCAAATTTCCAATTTCCTTCTTTAAATGCCCTTCTATCTGTAATATCTGGTACATCTAGAAGTTAACTAATTTCTATTGTACTTCAAAAATACGTCAATCCTCAGTTCCAGCAGCAAGTCTCATTCTCATATATTTGCCACATTCCATTTCTCAGGCTGGGCTAGAAGTTCTACAGAAGAAATTTTCTATCAAAATACAGCCTAAAACAACTTACTACAATGATGGAAGTGTTTGTATCTGCACAACCACTACATTTACCTGTGGTTATTGAGCACCTATTAAATAGTATTTAGTGACTGAAGAAATTATTTCTTTAATTTGATTTCATTTTCACTAATTCAAATTTAAATGAGCACAGGTGGCTAGTGGCTAATGTAGGAAAGCACAGCTCTAAAACAACTCCCTCAAACCAGCCAAGTGGTGGGGGCAAACTACCCACTTGGAGAAATTATTTCAAATGCTGCATCAATTCAGTAGACTTGGGGTTAGTCCTGAAATTCTCTAAGTCTAAGCTCCTGAGCCTGCCTACTCAACCGTTCATCTGACTCTTTGCAACATCATGTACTGCAGCCCGCCAGGGTCCTCTGTCCGTGGGATTTACCAAGCCAAGAATACTGCAGTGGGTTGCCATTTCCTACTCCAGGTGATCTTCTTGAGTCAGGATCAAATCTGTGTCTCCTGAAACTACTGCACTGTTTGTACACGGATACTTGGAATATAATAGACCCTGAATTGTTGAATGGATGAATCAATGATTCTTGTTCTCAAAAAGGAGAGCATGGAAGAACAAATTGTCTAAATCCACCGGTAAGCACACCTGAAATAAATCTCAAAACTTTGTGACTCAGAAAATAATAATCCTCTAACTGCCTAAGCGGTAAACACCAGCAAAGAAGGGAGTTTTTTCTTAATGACCTCTGTAGTTACATGGAAGGAATTCGAAGCGAATATGTGGAATGTGAGTAAATATTGGCATCTGCCTAGTAAACTTATCAATACCTATCATCGGTGTGTAGAACATTAAAAGTTATCGTTTTAACATGAACAGCATTTCAGTCAATAATTTTTAAAATGCGGTTAATCTGCAAATTCCTATTCAGTGGCAACCCACTGCAGTATTCCTGCCAGGGAAATCCCATGGAGAGGAGCCTAGAGGGTTACATCCATGGGGTCGAAAGAGTTGGACATGACTTAGTCACTAACCCACCACAACAATTCATCATGCTGTATCTTCAATACTTCACTGACATAGATTCATGGTAGGTGGCAAGGACATTACACCCCAGAATCAGAGAGCATCAGTTCTAATCCCAACAATGCTACTTATTAGAACAGAATTAGGTCTTCCAGCCTGAGATTCTTCATGTTCACAATATAAAGAGTGATTTTCCAGCATAGAGTGGAAATTCAGTTAACTTTATCTCCCCTTCCTGAAGTTCCCTCTTTATTAGGAATGTTGAAACGATGTATATCTAAAGCTTTGCCAAAAGAAAACATTGACGATCAGCCAAATTTGATAAGTATTGCTAGGAATTTAAGAAATACATTTTTTTAAAGTATCTTCACATTTACAACTAGTTTTATTCTGCTTTCTGTCCCTTTTTATAAACAGATGTAGCAGAACAGCCTCCTTTTATTAAATAATAAAAATGGTGAGGAAACTTGTACAATATTAACTGAAAAAACCCACAGAGAAATCTCTAGAGACCACAAAACCAGCGACTCTGGACCCCAGCCAGGAAACAGGAGGGTCAGACACCCAATAGCATTTCCACGCCCCCTTCCCTTCTTGGCAAGAGCAAACACCCGGTAAGACAGGGAAGAGGCGGGGGCAGAAGTCTAGTTCCCGCCCTCGCTGTTTCAGTTTCCTAAAAGGTCCGCAAAACTGATATATAAAGGGCTGCAGCTGGATCTCGGGTGCTGGAAAAGAACAATAGTTTCTTTTCACCATGTCTGGCAGAGGCAAAGGAGGAAAGGGGCTGGGAAAAGGAGGCGCTAAACGCCACCGTAAAGTTCTGCGGGACAACATCCAAGGTATTACCAAACCTGCTATTCGCCGCTTGGCTCGTCGTGGTGGAGTGAAGCGCATCTCTGGCCTCATCTACGAGGAAACCCGCGGGGTGTTGAAGGTGTTCCTGGAGAATGTGATCCGGGACGCGGTCACCTACACCGAGCACGCCAAGCGCAAGACTGTCACTGCCATGGACGTGGTTTACGCGCTCAAGCGTCAGGGCCGCACCCTCTACGGTTTCGGCGGCTAAGTTGCCGTGTAGTCGGGAAGTTTCTTGCTTACAAAACGGCCCTTTTCAGGGCCATCCACTTAGTCATAAGAAGGGCTGTTAATTACAACCGAATAAGCCAGAGGTATTATGCCTGGTATCTAATGGCAATAGGATGTTTGCGGTTTTAACTGTAAGCTAGTCATTGTTTTCCAAGTTTGACATCTCAAGATGCCGGTTCTCAGACATGTCAATGGAACAAGGCCGAAAAAAATGGGCAGTGGGACTGCTAGGTTTTTTTTTTTCCTCTCAATCGGAGTGGATTGTAGCGGGAAACGTTTTCTAATTTCAATGTGTTTTCTTCCTAATTTCAAAGGTTAAAGTTGACTTTGCTAGAATGTCCCACTGACCTAGCTCCTAGTGTCCTGTAGAGGGCACTTGAGACTGAAACAGCCTCCCTCCCACAGGAAACTTCAGATGGCTATAGACAGATGGGTCCATGGTTAATAAACCCGGGTGGGAGGAGCATATTTTCCCACTACGCAAAAAATACTGTCTTCAGACCTCCCTGCCACCTGCGTTCTAAATCTTTCTCTCCCTGAGGACTTGTATCAGTGGAAATACTCGAGTGTGTGACCACGTCCAGGGACAGTTTCACTCTGTGCTTGTTTTCTCAAGATAGATGCTAATGGAGCCCACTTCCCATATCAATAACTATCTAAACGTATTTGATTGTACAACGAATTACTTGCTCATCCTTATTTAACAATAGTGATGTCCTAGCTTAAAGTTTTAATATTCCTCCTTCCTGTATATGTTTTAATGTCTGTCACTTACTAGATCCTTCCCATTTATGAACTCTCCAAGCCTTGGATAATCTGGAGTCACTGTCTGCATATCTTTTCATGATTATATGTGGTGGCTCTTCTAGCCCGTGGGATTTTCTAGGCAAGAAGCAAAGATACTGGAGTTGAGTTGCCATTTCCTTCTTTAGAGGATCTTCCGGACCCAAGGATCGAATTGGGGTCGCCAGCAACTCCTGACTTGGCAGGCAGATTTTTTTTACACTGAGCCACGTGAGAAGCCCAGGGGAAGAAGGGACTCCAAAGGATGAGCTACTTAAATAGCATTCTCCAGGACACAGTGGTTGTCAGAGAAGCCTGGAGTCCTACGGTCCGAGGGGTAGCAAAAAGTAGGACACGACAGCAATGGGACTCTCTACCCACTATTCCCAGGTCTGTGTAGGTTAAGAGGTAAATTTCATCAGAAAAGAGTTGTCGGCCTCCTGGGCACCAAAGAAAGTGGTCCGTAGGGGGATCGAACCCGCGACCTTAGCCTTATTAGTACCACGCTCTAGCCAACTGAGCTAACTAACCCTGGTTTTATCCTGGTAATAATATACTGCCCATCGTTCACAGCGACCTCTGAATGGGCAAATCTAAACCTATATTTCTAATCCCGCTACATGAGACTTTGTTTATTACTCCCGACTTCATAACCTTCTCACAGTGTTTTGTTGTACCTTTCTTCCTCACCAAGATCCTATGATCTCCGTGATATTTCTCAGTTTGCTTCTTTGGCTCCTATTCCTGGTTTGTGATTTGTCTCAAACAACAAACTCTTGTTCTCCATTATCAATTTGTAAACCCTCCTTGAGCCATCTCTTCCAGAATGTACCATAAATAGTAAGACACCAAAAAAAAAAAAAAAAAGGTAAGACGTGTGGCACCCAAAAAAGAATCGAATAACAACTATAACAGAGACTATGCTACCCCAAAATATGCCACTATGGCATAAAAATTATTTTCAGCAAAGGAACTTGAAGAACAGCTGATGCAAGAATGGGGCTCTGACGTCCCTTTTTCTTCCCCAAAGCAGATAATTGTTCCATGTGAAAGGTGCCATCCCTTTACCAGGAAAAAATAAACAATTTTGTCACCAAAAAAATGGGGAGTCCAGGATAAGAGAAATCTGTACAAACAGACCTTGTTAGAATAATCCTTATCTTCCTTTATTCTCTTGATGTATGTTAGTTGCTATTTCACAATTACTACTCTTTGTTCAAACTAAACACTTAGGCCTAACTGCTTTTTAGATTATCATTTTCCTGTGAAGACTCCCATAAACATATAAAAAAATTAAATAAAATTTGCATTCTTTTCTGCTATTAATCTGTCTTATGTCAACTAAACTTTCAAGCCTGGCTAGAAACCCTAAAAGGGTAGCGGAAAGTTTTGCTCCTCCTGCAAAGTTTTCCAATCCCTATAGTGGCCTGAGAGGTCTCTCTACCTGCATTATTCCCAATCTATGATCACTACCTCCCACAGCGGATTTCATTATCCACTATAGGAAGAGAGATTCCGAGTCTGGAGAGCCTTTTATTCCAGGCCTGATTGTGCCACCAAGAGGAACAGAAAGCTAGCCTCTCTCTCTCTCTCCCCACCGCCACCCACTCCCTCCCCCAACTCCCTTCCTCCTCCACGTCCTCCTCCTGTTCTCCTTCTTCCTCTTCTTCTCCTTCCCATTCTTCTCTTTTTGTCAGAAACTGTAAAGAGTCTGAGATCTTACCCTACTTAGGAGATAATAAAAAAGCCTGTAACTTTTACATGACTGCTGATAGTAGACACAACACCTAGATCAGAGAGCGAGAGGCTTATTATTCACAGAACAGCAGCAACAAAGTTGCATTGGTTCACCTTGCCCAAGTCCCACAGGGGCGACCTGGAGGGGCCTAGGTGGATGCTGCATGCACAGTGGGTTTGCATCACAGCCACAGGACAGCTTGGGGGACTGATGGCTTAAAGTGAGTGTGGCGAGTAAACCTGCTGTTTGTCTGGGAGCAACCACTACCCTATTCTTTAAGGTCCCTCAACCCTGATGAGTAGCATTCTTGACACACAGCCTGTAAGAACAGGCAGGAACTCTCAGGGCAGATTGCCTCTTACAACGCTGTATTCAAAAAACTAACACTGAATATATTCACGCAGGGACACTGATGGTGAGAAATTTTGTTAGAGCCATTTGTAGGCAAAGTAGCTATGAGGGTGTGAGGAAGAAGGTCATTTGGGAGATGGGCCCAGAAGGAGTAGCAAGTATTAGGCTGAGGAAAGAGCAGAGTGGAGAGGAGGCAGGGGATTCACTATGTTATTGAAGAGTGTCCAGTTCTGCAAAGGATACTAAGTATATGTTGGACTCAGAGACTAGAGACAAACGTGTTCTAAACATAGAGGATGGGGTTGAAGGACAAAACAGGCACCACACACTCATGAGGCACATAAAGAACTCAGCATCTATGAAGCATCTCATATTTAAGAAATCTTAAGTCGGCCAACCACTTACCCCCCACCCATGACATGCAGATAAAAACCCACTGGTGAGTGACAACTATAGACCAAGCAAAACTACCCACGTGACCAGACCCAGCTACCTTGGACCTGCTCAGTCCTCTTATTCAACTCTAATCCTCAGAAGCCCATCATCACACAGGAAGGCTAATGAGGCAGAACAAAAGATGTATGAACACTGTGCTAGAACAAGATTCATCTAGCAGGACCTCCCACCTGTTGGGTCTTATCTTGAGGATGGTGTGCAACCCCACCTCTTTCCCTGTGCTTTTTGCAACATTGATTCAAAAATCCTGAAACATTTTAATGACCTCTGAGAGAGTTGTGTGGTGCACTTGAAGGTGAAACTGCCATCATAAAATTGCCATTTGGGCATGATTTATTTGAGCTAAAAGCACTTGAAAAACAGGTGCAAAAGGGCACTCCTACCTCTCATTTTTGTCCTAAACTCACAGAAAAATCAAACTGCAGTGTACCAGAGGAAAAATAGAGATATACTTTAAGTAGAGAGATCTACATTGTTAGATTAACTTCTTTTTCTACCATTAACTACCTTAAAAGTTCCTTTGTCATCTTCATTAATAATTTAATATAGAAACAATACAACAGCTGCCATCTATGGTGCCTGAAAAGAGCCCCAATTTTCCTCTACTCAAAAGGACCCATGAACCTTCACTTACCAGTTGGAAGGCCATTATTTAGCCACTAGACACCTGTCGGTCCCCAGTTACAGTAGGAATTAAGGTAGTAGTACCCAACACACTAGGAAAGGCCAAAACTATTATTTAATTTACTACCTGTACTGTATCAAGCTAACCTACAGAGCACCCAAGTGCAAGCTCTTTCATGGAAAAAGTAGGTGGCCCTGAAAAGGGCCTTTAACTTTGCAAGAAGAGCCTTGCAAAAAGCTCAAACTTAACCACCAAATCCATAGAGAGTGCGACCCTGACGCTTGAGAGCGTAGACCACGTCCATGGCGGTAACAGTCTTGCGCTTGGCGTGCTCGGTGTAGGTGACTGCGTCACGGATTACATTCTCCAGAAACACCTTCAGCACTCCACGGGTCTCCTCATAGATGAGGCCAGAGATCCGCTTGACTCCTCCACGGCGGGCCAGGCGACGGATGGCCGGCTTTGTGATGCCCTGGATGTTGTCGCGCAAAACCTTGCGATGACGCTTGGCGCCTCCCTTTCCAAGGCCTTTCCCACCCTTGCCGCGTCCAGACATGCTGTCACCTAAACGCTGAGCACTAATGTCGAGTCTGCCTAATGCAAGACTCTGCCGCCTATTATGTAGCGATAGTGCGGACCTTTGTGAAAACTGGAAGATCAGAAAGGCGGAAAACTGCTCTGAGTCCCCGCCCCTTCTAAAATTAAAGTGAAACAGGCTAGGGAGATTTACTCGTATTTAGAAAATGGCTCAGAGGGAAAGAATCCGTCTGCAATGCGGGAGACGAGGGTTGGGTGGGTCGGAAAGATCCCCTGGAGAAAAAAATGACAACCCATTCCAGTATTCTTGCCTGGGAAATCCCACAGATAGAGGAGCCTGGCGAGCTACAGTCTATAATAGGGCAAACAGTTCGACAAGACTGACCACGCACACACTCCATTAATCTATCTGAATCTTAGTAGCTTTCTTCGTAAAATAGGATAATTGCTATTAATAATTGAGTTGTTGTAAACAAAATAGCATCTAGTTCGCGAACAATAAATTCCTGGAATCTGTTACTGAAAGCAAAGTATAATAGCTAACACACATTGAAAGATTTCAAAACTTTCTAATATACTGGTTTGTACAGTGTGCTTTAATTTATACAAATTGAGCATATACATTTAATCAGTGAAGGACTGCAAAGGAAAAGAATATAAATTGTCAGGGGCTAATCACCTGTTCTTGTATAGAGGTAGTTGGTGCATGGAATTCAAGCAAAAATATCATGAACTCCAGTGGTGGGCAAAGAAATTTACACAAGTGCCAGAAATAAAAATGTGATCTTCCTTAGACTTTTATATTCTTTAATTAATTTATTTTTTTTTTCCCTGAACACATGGGAGAGCTAAGATTTAAATGATGCCCTTAAAATAAATAGAATGTTCAAAATAGCATTTTTAAAATTCACACTTATGATACACCAAGCACGCTGTCCTAAAGAGTATAGATTAGCTCAGCCAAGTGCTCTATCAGAAAATTTGAGATAAATGAACCAAATTTAAATTCAGTGGACATATCATCACTAAAACAGGCAGCAGAAAGGAAAATATTGCTATTTAAGAAAAAACAAACACATCCAAAAAAGAACATTAATTTGTTAAACAAGCCTTGAAATCCGTAGGAATACACAATAGCAACTCCTAAAGTATTCTCACAGCTTTTTTTGTACACTGTCAAATAAAATATAAATTTTGAAATAACAAAATTCACAAAAAGTTGCTACAATAGTATCTAGAGTTCCTCTAGCCAATTTTCCCCTAATGGTGACACCTTATATAGCTATATCATAATATCAAAGGTGGTAATTGACACTGACAAAGTACTGTTAACTAGCATACAAGCCTTATTCAGCTCTCAGATTTTCATATTGCCCCCATGTGTGTGTCGTGTGTGTGTGTATGTGTGTGTGTGTAGTCTTATGCCATTTTAAAACATGCATGGATTCATGTAACTATCACCTCAACATTGACATAAAACTATTCTATTATTACCAAGGAATGCTTCAATGTTACTGTTTCATAGTTACATCCACCCACATCTTCCATCTTGGGGCAATCACTAATCTGTTATTCATCTCAGTATCATCACTTTGAGAATGTTATATAAATGGAATAATACAATATATAACTTTTTAAGACTGGCTTTTTTACTAAACATTAACCATGTAGACAGTTGTATGTATTAATATCAGTAGCTTCTCATTTTATTGCTGAGTAGGATGCCATTGTATGGGTGTCTGTGAATTAATATAACCATTGACCAGTTGAAAGAAACAAACTTGTTTCTAATTTGTAAATGCAGCTGTTATGAACAGTTTTCTTTCTCCTCAGCCACCCCCACACCACTTGGTTTGCTTTTAGTATCTCCTGCATGCCACCTGAAAATTACATATTTTTAAAACGGCAGAAATGCTGCTATGATGACTGGGAGGCTAGCAGGCCTTTCAGTCATCACACAAAAATCACACAGCATTGTCATTATCTCTTGAAAGTTTGTTTCAAGATTCAAAAACGTTGCACTGAGCTATTCCAACTGTTTCTGAAATCTGACTTCTGGTTTCTGTAGCTGAGGATTTGCTCCACAACAGTCTGTAATGTTTATTAATTAAACTGTTGGTGTCCAGATCCTTTGGTTCCTGCCAGGAGACTAATGCTTTCACTTCTATGCAGAACTATTCACTTAGGGCCTCGAGAGCCTCCAGTGTTGCTTAATCTCCCCAGGGTAGGAGTAAACCCAGCAATAAGACTGAGAGTTCTCATTGCTAATGTCTATAAAACCTGACAGAATCCAGAAATCTTGCATTGCTCCAGGGTTTATCCTAGGATTCTGCCTTTGCTGGAAGAAAGTTGGGAGCTGTAGTCTCATCGGCTCTTTTCCTGAGGGTTAATAATAAGTGATGACTGCAAACTCTGCCTTAGTGACTACATCATGGTTTTCTTGCAGACACATTCTGCACGATCCGAGTTTTCAGTAACTTGCTACAAGCTCTAAATTCCTGGAGTGCTGAACATACTTATTAGTCCTGTCCCCAGATTTGGTGAACTTATGCTCTCCCCATCTGCATCATTAACTGCTGGTGGTGCTGCTGGAAACTGAATTCTGGAAATCCCATGAAACCAATGTTTTGGATACCAGGTCTCTATTTTTAGTACAGAAAAGATGATTACATCTACCAAATGATGTATTGTTCAGCACAAAAGCAAATAGATTAGCAGCAAACTGATCTCCAGTAGTACTCAGTATGGGTCCTTGAATATCAGTGTGTGTGCATGCCACTTTGTGGCTGCTCAAGGACCAGTGCTTTTATCATATACTACATCATCCCTGGACTTTCTGTCTCAGGGACAGGAAAATTTCAATTATTTTGCCTGATCTAGTAATTAAATTACTACAAACAAAGGGAGTGAAGGTGATGGATTTCCAGCTGAGCTATTTAAAATTCTAAAAGATGGTGCTGTTAAAGTGCTGCACTCAGTATGCCAGCAAATTTGGAAAATTCAGCAATGGTCGCAGGACTGGAAAAAGTCAGTTTTTATTCCAATACTAAAGAAAGGCAATGCCAAAGAATGTTCAAACTACCGTGCAGTTTCACTCATTGGCAAGCTAGCAAGTTAACGCTAAAAGTCATTCAAGCTAGGCTTCAAAAATACGTGAACTAAGAACTTCCAGATGTACAAGCTGGATTTAGAAAAGGCAGAAGAAACAGAGATCAAGTTGCCAACATCCACTGGATCACAGAAAAAGAAGAAAAATCCCAAAGAAAATACCTACTTCTGCTTCATTGACTTCAGTAAACCCTTTTTGTCGATTACAGCAAACTGTGGAAAATTCTTAAAGAGATGGCAATACCAAACCACCTTACCTGTCTCATGAGAAACCTGTATGCAGGACAAGAAGCAACAGTTAGAACCGGATCTGACCAACAGACTGGTTCAAAACTGGGAAAGGAGTATGTCAAGGCTGTATATTGTCACCTACTTATCTAACTTCTGTGCAGAGCATATCATGTGAAAGGCCAGGCTGAATGAAACACAAGCTGAAATCAAGATTGCTGGGAGAAAAATCAACCTCAGATATGCAGATGATACCACTGTAATGGCAGAAAGCGAAGAACTAAAGAGCCTCTTGATGAGGGTGAAAGAGGAAATTGAAGAAGTAGATTTAAAAGTCAGCATTCAAAAAGCTAAGATCATGGCATCCAGTCCGAGCACTTCAAGGGAAATAGATGGGGAAACAGTGGAAACAACGACAGACTATTTTCTTGGGCTGGAAAATCACTGCCAATACTGACTGCAGCCATGAAATTATAAGATGCTTACTCCTTGGAAGAAAAACTATGACAAACCTAAACAACTTATTCAGAAGCAGAGACACAACTTTGCCAACAAAGGTCCGTATAGTCAAAGCCATGGTTTTTCCAGCAGTCACGTACAGATGTAAGAACTGGACCATAAAGAAGGCTGAATAACTAAGAGTCACTGCTTTTGCACTGAGGTGCTGGAGGAGATTCAAGAGTTCCTTCAGCAGCAAGATTAAACCAGTAAATCCTAAAGGAAATCAGTCCTGAAAATTCATTGGAAGAACTGTCACTGAAGCTGAAGCTCCAGTACTTTGGCCATCTGATGTGAAGAACTGACTCAATGGAAAAGGCCCTGATGCGGGAAAGACTGAGAACAGAACAGAGAATATGGTTGGGTGGCATCACTAACTCAATGGACATGGGTTTCAGCAAACTCTGTGAGACAGTGAAGGATAGGGAAGCCTGGAGTGCAGCACTTAATGGGATTGCAGAGTCGAACATGACAGGGACTGAAAAATACAATTAAACTAAGATGGCAGGTAGGGGGGGGGGGGTAGTAATTTACACAGGTAAATCACTTAGAAATAAGACCCAAGTAACCAAAGCAGGTTGTATATACATATATGATTTGTACTTGAAGTAGAATTGCTTGCTTATGTAACTTTCTTAGCATTTAAATCTCATAATGCACCCTATTATACTTGTGTAAGAATATCTTCATACTGCTGCTTATAGAGGAAGAGCACCACTATCAGTTTTCAGGGTTTAAGAGGATCTCATCACTTTTTTTCTAACTTTAAGGATTGCAATGGAAGTTTCAGGTGTCAATGGGTTTTTTCATGGGAAACAAGAGGTTGCAGGCCAACTGTCTTTTCCTAGGGTTAGTACATGGAACACGTGTTGTTATGCCCTGCTCCCACTTTGTTTTTTTTAGGTTTTTCGGGATTTGATCTACTCATTTGTGGTACAGTTCTTCCAAATGAAGTTGTAGGTGGCTCTGAAAAGAGCCTTTGGGTTTGGTATTAGCACTTGGTGTCGACAATTTATGCCCTCTCCCCGCGGATGCGGCGGGCGAGCTGGATGTCCTTGGGCATGATGGTGACCCGCTTGGCGTGGATGGCGCACAGGTTGGTGTCCTCGAAAAGCCCCACCAGGTAGGCCTCGCACGCCTCCTGTAGCGCCATCACCGCCGAGCTCTGGAAGCGCAGGTCGGTCTTGAAGTCCTGCGCGATCTCGCGCACCAGCCGCTGGAACGGCAGCTTGCGAATCAGCAGCTCCGTGGACTTTTGATAGCGGCGGATCTCTCGCAGGGCCACCGTGCCGGGCCGGTAGCGGTGAGGCTTCTTCACGCCACCGGTGGCCGGCGCACTCTTGCGAGCGGCTTTGGTGGCCAGCTGCTTGCGTGGGGCCTTACCGCCGGTGGACTTGCGGGCTGTCTGCTTCGTACGAGCCATCACAATGGACTGGATAGACTGTTGCAACTCAAAACCGGCTTTTCTTGCTCTTATTTATAAAGGCGAAGTCATCCTGATTGGTCCGAATCTTCAAATTTCGCGCGGTTACAGCAGCAACTGGATGCGCCTTGTGATTGGCTACCAGTTCTCACTTTCGGAAACTTTGATCTTTTGATGTCCTGTATTTGCTCTCTAAATTCTCCATCTATTCACCCTGTATTTTATGTGCTTTATATTTACCTTAATTGGTGTTAATCCCTTTGTTCGAGATTAAGTTTGCGAAGAGACAAAAAAGAAAGTTCCACAGATCCGAGCCCTTTCAAAAACTCCGTTTCTGAATGTTATTGATCGAGTCCAGCTTCATCATTTATCAGAGGTCATAATTTTGAATAAATGTTTTATTTTTGCAATGCAAGTATCGTATTACAGAATTTCGAACCCTTCAACAAACATTGCCATCACTTCCAGACACTCTGTTCCTAGGAAACATGAAAATACTACCGCTGTTGAAACGTGACGATGCTGCTACTGCTGCTACTAAGTCGCTTCAGTCGTGTCCGACTCTGTGCGACCCCATAGACGGCTGCCCACCAGGCTTCCTCGTCCCTGGGATTCTCCAGGCAAGAACACTGGAGTGGGTTACCGTTGCCTTCTCCGACGATGCTGAATCTTGGTAAATCTTAAATGTTTGATCAAGCCAAACTGTAAATGCTAATGGCTTAAATTTTTAAACATTTCAGTATTTAGCAAAACTTTATGTTCTCTTTCCTATAATTACTAACTCGGTAACTTAATTTGGCCGAAAACTAGAATCATAAATTTACATTGGGCTTTTGTCTCTTTAAGTCCACATCGAGGAAGAAACAAGGCTCACAAGTAGATATTTATGTACAAAACATTAATCCTTTGAGCTGTTTTGAAAACAGAATTTTTTTTTTTTTTTTTTT
>SJYW01035031.1:1074747-1091841 GCA_006410735.1 Raphicerus campestris
GGGGGGGGGGTAGTAATTTACACAGGTAAATCACTTAGAAATAAGACCCAAGTAACCAAAGCAGGTTGTATATACATATATGATTTGTACTTGAAGTAGAATTGCTTGCTTATGTAACTTTCTTAGCATTTAAATCTCATAATGCACCCTATTATACTTGTGTAAGAATATCTTCATACTGCTGCTTATAGAGGAAGAGCACCACTATCAGTTTTCAGGGTTTAAGAGGATCTCATCACTTTTTTTCTAACTTTAAGGATTGCAATGGAAGTTTCAGGTGTCAATGGGTTTTTACATGGGAAACAAGAGGTTGCAGGCCAACTGTCTTTTCCTAGGGTTAGTACATGGAACACGTGTTGTTATGCCCTGCTCCCACTTTGTTTTTTTTAGGTTTTTCGGGATTTGATCTACTCATTTGTGGTACAGTTCTTCCAAATGAAGTTGTAGGTGGCTCTGAAAAGAGCCTTTGGGTTTGGTATTAGCACTTGGTGTCGACAATTTATGCCCTCTCCCCGCGGATGCGGCGGGCGAGCTGGATGTCCTTGGGCATGATGGTGACCCGCTTGGCGTGGATGGCGCACAGGTTGGTGTCCTCGAAAAGCCCCACCAGGTAGGCCTCGCACGCCTCCTGTAGCGCCATCACCGCCGAGCTCTGGAAGCGCAGGTCGGTCTTGAAGTCCTGCGCGATCTCGCGCACCAGCCGCTGGAACGGCAGCTTGCGGATCAGCAGCTCCGTGGACTTTTGATAGCGGCGGATCTCTCGCAGGGCCACCGTGCCGGGCCGGTAGCGGTGAGGCTTCTTCACGCCACCGGTGGCCGGCGCACTCTTGCGAGCGGCTTTGGTGGCCAGCTGCTTGCGTGGGGCCTTACCGCCGGTGGACTTGCGGGCTGTCTGCTTCGTACGAGCCATCACAATGGACTGGATAGACTGTTGCAACTCAAAACCGGCTTTTCTTGCTCTTATTTATAAAGGCGAAGTCATCCTGATTGGTCCGAATCTTCAAATTTCGCGCGGTTACAGCAGCAACTGGATGCGCCTTGTGATTGGCTACCAGTTCTCACTTTCGGAAACTTTGATCTTTTGATGTCCTGTATTTGCTCTCTAAATTCTCCATCTATTCACCCTGTATTTTATGTGCTTTATATTTACCTTAATTGGTGTTAATCCCTTTGTTCGAGATTAAGTTTGCGAAGAGACAAAAAAGAAAGTTCCACAGATCCGAGCCCTTTCAAAAACTCCGTTTCTGAATGTTATTGATCGAGTCCAGCTTCATCATTTATCAGAGGTTATAATTTTGAATAAATGTTTTATTTTTGCAATGCAAGTATCGTATTACAGAATTTCGAACCCTTCAACAAACATTGCCATCACTTCCAGACACTCTGTTCCTAGGAAACATGAAAATACTACCGCTGTTGAAACGTGACGATGCTGCTACTTCAGTCGTGTCCGACTCTGTGCGACCCCATAGACGGCTGCCCACCAGGCTTCCTCGTCCCTGGGATTCTCCAGGCAAGAACACTGGAGTGGGTTACCGTTGCCTTCTCCGACGATGCTGAATCTTGGTAAATCTTAAATGTTTGATCAAGCCAAACTGTAAATGCTAATGGCTTAAATTTTTAAACATTTCAGTATTTAGCAAAACTTTATGTTCTCTTTCCTATAATTACTAACTCGGTAACTTAATTTGGCCGAAAACTAGAATCATAAATTTACATTGGGCTTTTGTCTCTTTAAGTCCACATCGAGGAAGAAACAAGGCTCACAAGTAGATATTTATGTACAAAACATTAATCCTTTGAGCTGTTTTGAAAACAGAATTTTTTTTTTTTTTTTTTCTGACCTGGTGACTGGGGATATCCAGGGTTCGTTCCAGTTAAACAGCCAATCAAGAAATAGAATCTAAATCGGCTTATTTGCATACAACATTTCTACTGGCTGAATTGATCCAATCAGCGATTTCGATAGATTAAGTATCTATTTGCATAGAAGCCCTACAAATATAGGCCGGCACGATACGCGGCATTCTTTCACTTTTTTCTGTCAGTTTATTTTGTCTGACGTTCTTCCATCATGCCTGAGCCGGCTAAATCTGCTCCTGCTCCCAAGAAGGGATCTAAGAAGGCGGTTACCAAGGCGCAGAAAAAAGACGGCAAGAAGCGCAAGCGCAGCCGCAAGGAGAGCTATTCCGTGTACGTGTACAAGGTGCTGAAGCAGGTCCACCCGGACACTGGAATCTCCTCTAAGGCGATGGGCATCATGAACTCCTTCGTGAACGATATATTTGAGCGCATCGCAGGCGAGGCATCGCGCCTGGCGCATTATAACAAGCGCTCGACCATCACATCCAGGGAGATCCAGACCGCCGTGCGCCTTTTGTTGCCTGGGGAGTTGGCCAAGCACGCCGTGTCCGAGGGCACCAAGGCTGTCACCAAATACACCAGCTCTAAGTAAATGTTTCTAGGAGTTGTCAAACCCAAAGGCTCTTTTCAGAGCCACTCATATTTTCCCAAAGGGCTATAACACTGGGCATTTTAACCTCTAGGAGAAAAGTAATGCTGAACTTTAAAGTTGGCTATGTTACAAATTTATTAATTTTTCAAAAATTTCCCTTTTTAGTAATTCCCATAACTAGGTACCTTGATCAGCTTAAAAGAAATGGGCTATTTCAATACAGAAAGGCAGACCATTTCTAACTAGTATATAAAGCATACATNCAGAAACAAGCTGAAACTCAGAGAAATGGATCCTCAAGGCACAAGAAGCTAGGTAATTATACTCTCCGGCGGTTTGGTAAAACAGCCTATGCGATTGGCCAAACACAAATTCAAGCCAATCAAAAGGCAGATGTGAAACAACTCCTGCTAATTTGCATAGGGAGTTTGTAGTGAAAAGGTCAAATTATGTAACTGTGAGCTAAGGGAAGAGCCAATAAGAGTTTGAAACAAAGAGCCTATCAGAGGTTAGGATGTGATGAAAAGACCAATCATAAATTGTAATTCTGCCATCCTATATTTGCATACAGGCCACACAAATACTAAAATCTTTGGCTCGTGGGCGTATTTTGTATTCGCCTCCTGGTCCTGTTTGAATTTTGCGATGCCAGAGCCAGCCAAGTCCGCTCCTGCCCCTAAGAAGGGCTCCAAGAAGGCGGTTACCAAGGCCCAGAAGAAGGACGGCAAGAAGCGCAAGCGTAGCCGTAAGGAGAGCTACTCCGTGTACGTGTACAAAGTGCTAAAGCAGGTCCACCCGGACACCGGCATCTCGTCCAAGGCCATGGGCATCATGAACTCCTTCGTCAACGACATTTTCGAGCGCATCGCGGGCGAGGCGTCGCGCCTGGCGCATTACAACAAGCGCTCGACCATCACATCTAGGGAGATTCAGACAGCGGTGCGCCTGCTGCTGCCCGGGGAGCTGGCCAAGCACGCGGTGTCTGAGGGCACCAAGGCCGTCACCAAGTACACCAGTTCCAAGTAAATTTCGTCATTTGAAACAACGCAGATAACTCAAGGCTCTTTTAAGAGCCACCTACTTAGTCTCAAAGGATCTGTAACTTTCCAGACTGTATTAAAATGGCTCGGTAAAGCAGTAGGAAAGATAATATACAACCATCCAAGGTTAAGGTTTCTGACCATTGTGTGAAGAAAAATGTCTATGCCTCAACCCAGTGCCAAAGAAGCTAATTTTGAGCAGCGTAAGCTTGACCGCAAAAGTTTAATTTGCTACATATTAGCCACGTGTCTTTGCAAACGTCTCTTAAAAGGATGCCAGGTACTCTAAGCTGGCTATTTTTAAAAAGCAGGAAAATCTCTTAGAAGAGTGGGTGTTTCCTAAAGACATTTCCATTTATAAAGTAAATAATCCAATTGTAAGAGTGGTTTCCTTGCTTTACTGGGAAGAAAATGTCCAAATAGAATCTGCTATTTATGGAAAAGGACACTACTTAAATCTGCATAACAAATCTTACTAATGTTTATATTTGCGTTTCCTGGTTACCTCTAAAAACAACTGACTGCCTATTCCCATCATGTTTTTTTTTTAATCTCAGGATGGTACTTTAAGGTAGTGGCTCATGCATTTTGTAGTCTGTTTTACTGGGAATCTCCACTGTACAGAGGAGGTAATACAAATTAGGTGTTTCGGTTTGTCTTTCTCTGTTAATATATCTTCTATCAATTAGACCAAAGAATATGGAAAGAAAGAAGGGAACATTTTTTCTCCCTCTGTCTACACAGACTTCTATGAACATTAAATGTTAACTACATTTTGTAACAGTGCTTGTGAAGGAAATTCCCTAAAGCCTACATATAATTAAAGCATTCATTTCTCACTTTCCAAAGTTAATTGTAAATACAGTTTAAAACAGTGTATTCTGAAAAACAAATACGTATATTTAAGAAATAGATAAGCATGGTTTAAGGAGAAATNACGTGTACAAAGTGCTAAAGCAGGTCCACCCGGACACCGGCATCTCGTCCAAGGCCATGGGCATCATGAACTCCTTCGTCAACGACATTTTCGAGCGCATCGCGGGCGAGGCGTCGCGCCTGGCGCATTACAACAAGCGCTCGACCATCACATCTAGGGAGATTCAGACAGCGGTGCGCCTGCTGCTGCCCGGGGAGCTGGCCAAGCACGCGGTGTCTGAGGGCACCAAGGCCGTCACCAAGTACACCAGTTCCAAGTAAATTTCGTCATTTGAAACAACGCAGATAACTCAAGGCTCTTTTAAGAGCCACCTACTTAGTCTCAAAGGATCTGTAACTTTCCAGACTGTATTAAAATGGCTCGGTAAAGCAGTAGGAAAGATAATATACAACCATCCAAGGTTAAGGTTTCTGACCATTGTGTGAAGAAAAATGTCTATGCCTCAACCCAGTGCCAAAGAAGCTAATTTTGAGCAGCGTAAGCTTGACCGCAAAAGTTTAATTTGCTACATATTAGCCACGTGTCTTTGCAAACGTCTCTTAAAAGGATGCCAGGTACTCTAAGCTGGCTATTAAAAAGCAGGAAAATCTCTTAGAAGAGTGGGTGTTTCCTAAAGACATTTACATTTATAAAGTAAATAATCCAATTGTAAGAGTGGTTTCCTTGCTTTACTGGGAAGAAAATGTCCAAATAGAATCTGCTATTTATGGAAAAGGACACTACTTAAATCTGCATAACAAATCTTACTAATGTTTATATTTGCTTTTCCTGGTTACCTCTAAAAACAACTGACTGCCTATTCCCATCATGTTTTTTTTTTAATCTCAGGATGGTACTTTAAGGTAGTGGCTCATGCATTTTGTAGTCTGTTTTACTGGGAATCTCCACTGTACAGAGGAGGTAATACAAATTAGGTGTTTCGGTTTGTCTTTCTCTGTTAATATATCTTCTATCAATTAGACCAAAGAATATGGAAAGAAAGAAGGGAACATTTTTTCTCCCTCTGTCTACACAGACTTCTATGAACATTAAATGTTAACTACATTTTGTAACAGTGCTTGTGAAGGAAATTCCCTAAAGCCTACATATAATTAAAGCATTCATTTCTCACTTTCCAAAGTTAATTGTAAATACAGTTTAAAACAGTGTATTCTGAAAAACAAATACGTATATTTAAGAAATAGATAAGCATGGTTTAAGGAGAAATCCCCCAGCGTATTTAGCCTCCTTGACCACTAAATTTGGACATGGTACTTAAACCATTTGTGAGCATTTCCTTACCTCTAAAATGGGAATAATATTAACAACTATTATGTGACATGGCTGAGGTGATCAATAAAAGAGCCCTTAGGGTGGTGCTGGCACAAAGAATCCTCTAAAATATTAGCTGTTGCTAAAGTGGCTAGGTGAAGTTCCAGGAAGTTGCCCTCAGGTCTGCCCACTTTAGAATCTCAGAATTCTGAGGCCTTGAACAAGGCAGTGAGCTGTAAAGACTACTAGCATTTAACACCAATTAGGATTCCTTGTTTGGCACTGCGAACAATACAAGCCGCTTCTAACAGGCCTGCACTTGTTGAAAAAGCAATTCTCTTCCCTGTTTTGAGGAAAACTTAGTGCCTGTGACTCTTAAGTCTTCCCTGCCTTTGATGGCTAGTTCAAGCAACCTATGAGTCATTTTCCAGGGATTTTTCTCATGCCTCACTAGGATTAGAGGTATCTTTTCAGTAGTCAGATGTGTTGGGTTCCAAGGCCATAAGCAAACTACTCACCTCCATTTGCCTCTGAAACTTGGTCTCTTTTTTCTCCACACCCCCTTGGCCTCCCTCTGCTCACCAGAAAACTTCCTTGCTACCTCCAGGCTTTGCTACTTAGTCCTCCTTCCATTTGGAACTTCACTTTCTCAATCTTTTTCCCCCAAGCATCACTTACAAGTAAAGCCTTCTAGTGGTGCTGGTTTAATCACTACATCATGTCTGACTCTTGTGACTCCTGGGACTGTATCCCACCACAATCCTCTGTCCACAGGATTTCCCTGACTAGAATATTAGAGTCGGTTGCCATTTTCTTCTCCAGGGGATCTTCCTGACCCAGGGATCAAACCCGCATCTTCTGAATTAGAGTCAGATTTTTTCTCCAAATCTTCCTGTCATTTAAAGTACCATCTCCTTCCTCTACACTATGCAGGTTTTCCCAGCTTCAGTTTTGTTCATAGCACCATCTAACAAACTACTTTACCTGTTTTGTCTGTGCCCCTTCCAACAAAATATAAGCTCCATGCACTTAGAAATACTGTTTTGTTCACCGTTGTTCACTGCTATAATTCCATAGCATCGAACAGTGCCTGGTACATGCCATGTGCTCAATTTTATTTGTTAAATTAACATCATCGTATGAATTTATCTGCTCAAATCGGTGCCTTAGCTCCAATAACATCTGATTCTTTCCATATTTAAACACCAGAGCCCATATCTTTAAGAGATGGCATTCCAAATGACTCCATTGATTTCTGGCTTTCAAAGTATCACCCGACAAAATTTTACGAAGAAACTATTAATAATTATCCTAAACCAATGACTGACCTAGAACCTACAAAATCCCCTTAACAAGTGACCCTGATGTACAATAGTATTTACATACAATGATCTGTAACCTGTTCCTTGACAAGAAAATTAATGTTTTTTCAGTCAAATCTAGGGAAAATCACTTCTACTTTGTAGGTCATACAGGGTACAGAAATCAAGGAAAATAACCCCATTCAGGAAACAAGCCAAACCAGGAGGATATTCTATAGGCCAGGCCTACATCAAATCAATGTCAAAAAACTGAGATTCAGGAAATCTGGAGAAAACGTGTATCAATGCATTAACAGACCTGAGACAGAACAAAAGGGAAGATTGGATCTTCCCCTGAACCAACCAGATCTCTAAGACGTTTAAGGTATAACAGGGATTTGTTCATGTGTACCGACCATTAGGTATTTAGTTAGGCAGTGAGTATACTGGTAACTTTTTAAAACAAAAAAAAACAGTGCATACTTCCTTTGACGTAAATAATCCTGATGTCTGTATAGTACGTTTTTAAATATTTAATCTTAAACCTAAGTGCCATTCATGTTGCTCATTTTAAAACATACTTACTGTCGACTTTTTAAAATTTTCAAGCAGGAATTCAGACTATAGTGTCCTCTATACCTAATACATGGTAGCTCTCCCGGCGGGTCCATTGTAATTGTTCCCCCAATGCATGGATACAAGCTTTAGTCAGCAGAGCCCAGCAGCAGAGCCACACGCCAGCCGAGCCCAGGAGCGCGCCCTCGCTGAGTGGAAGACCCGCCCTACTCGTGAATTCGCCTTTGTTCCGAATCGCGCTTCCCGCCGCCGGCGCGGGCTTTCTTTGTTCCTCTGCCTCGCCGCCATCTTGAGCACAGGGCACCGCCGGGGGAGAGCCAGGGATCGCTACATCGCGGTGAGTGTAAGCTGACTTCTCTGTACTACTAAAGTGCCGCGGATACTCGATTCCAAATTCGAAATACCCCAGAATTAAAGAAATCTTTCCGGGGTAAACAGTGTCTCATAAAACTTAAACGCGCCGAAGTTATTTTTAAAGCCACAGTTAACTTCCACCTCTCGAAAAGTTCCTGTGTGCGCACTCATGTCCGACTCTGCAATCCTATCCACGGTATTATCTTGGCAAAAATACTGGGGTGGGTTGCCATGCCACTCTGCAATGTTAAATTCCGAGAGGTGGGCTTTGTTTAGCGGAAACTGAGCATGTGAGTTACGCCTTAAGAAACAAGAGAAACAGCAAGTGCTAGCCAGCTCTTTCATCGAAACATGTGGGCGGCCCTTAAAAGGGCCTTTGGTGGAAATATTAAAAACGCCGAAAACTGGCAGCTTAACCGCCAAAGCCATAGAGGGTGCGGCCCTGGCGTTTCAGCGCGTAGACCACATCCATGGCAGTGACAGTTTTGCGCTTGGCATGCTCGGTGTAGGTGACAGCGTCGCGGATCACATTTTCTAGGAATACCTTCAACACCCCGCGGGTCTCCTCATAGATGAGGCCAGATATACGCTTAACCCCTCCACGCCGAGCCAGACGACGGATGGCGGGCTTAGTGATGCCCTGGATGTTGTCGCGAAGAACCTTGCGATGACGTTTAGCGCCACCTTTCCCAAGGCCCTTCCCGCCCTTGCCGCGTCCAGACATGATAAAGCTGCCAAGAGAACTTCCAAAACAGCACAGACAAAGCAGAGGCAATTCACTTATATGAGCGGATTCCGGACCGAAGTGAGAACTGAAAGCGCTTTCGCGGGTACATTCATTTAGCCTGCCAGCCCTCCCCTCCCCTCGTGACCCAGTTCTGGGTGACGTCACGACAACTTAGTCCCCGCCCACCGAGCGGGCCCTTCGCTGAGGATTCTCCCGTGGGTCCTCCATCCCTAAGCAGGAATTTTCGAATGCAATTTAAAACTGGGTCAGACTAAAGAAATTAACATTTTTTACTAATTTTCTTTTGCTGCTTAGGATGCTTTGGGACGGTTGCACTGGAGCCTTGGCCCACATGACCGGAACTGCAGTAACCTTCGTTGGAAATGAGGGCCCGGCTTTACCTCCACGTTTACGGGGCCTTCAGCACTGCTGCTCCGTCCCGGTAACAAAACCCCTTCAAATCGAAACACCCCTCCAGAGGATTTTAAAAGCTTCAAGACCTCGCCTTTCCTATCACCAACCCAAGGGAAATCTAACCAAAAGATTTTTTTTCCCAGAAGGCAAATACATATGGTTGGTTAGCGATACTCCGGTAAAAATCTCGCCAGCCGCGCGAGCCAAAGTTCCTTTCACGTCTTATTTTCGTTTTCTTCTCTGATTTTTTAAACTTGTGATTCTGATTTAATTATCTAACCGTTCCTCCTTCTTCGCTCAGTAACTTAACTCCGTATTAATGTTTACTTTTCTACTTGTTTTCTCTGATTCTGGTAGCGACATTAATCCAAACTCTTTGCATCTTGTAGCCAAAGTATTGAAATAAATACCCCTCCCCGCCCCCGCCCTTACAGTTTTCTAAAGTTAGAGGCGTGCTTCCTAGTACAGTTAAGGGTGTTATTAGTAAGCCAGACGGCTTGTTGAGCAGAGTGGCGCAGCGGAAGCGTGCTGGGCCCATAACCCAGAGGTCGATGGATCGAAACCATCCTCTGCTAGCTCTAAGTTTTTCTGAACTGCTAGAAAATACCCTGAAAATAAGTGTGAAAACCGTTTCCGTGATTTCTTGTTTGCCAAAGTAACTGTGTTATTATTGTCTCCAGTTTTCATGACAGCGTTCATTGTCTTTTCATGCTGTGAAAGTACTGAATTAAGAGAGGAGGAGTGGAAGCCAAGATCTTGTTATGCTTCCTTCTATTCATAATCCAGACAGCACTGTTTGTAAGAAATTGAGACCATGTAGTTTAAGTGACAAACTAAAAATCTCCTGGGCCATCCCTGCACTGATTCTTTGCAACTACTAGAGTTTTAATCTTTGGAGTAAATAAGTAACAGTTTGAGACAAGAGTGCGGAGTTTGGTAACCTTGTACGCGGACCTCAGAAGACCACTTCGGCCGCTGTTGTAAATGTCTCTACCCTCTACCTTCCTTTTCAACCTCTAACAGAAGTATTCTCTATGCTTATTTTTTAAATATATGTGTGTACTGTTTTATATATTTTTTCCTCTCTCAGAAAGGATTCCTGTTCAGATATTTATGTTACATACTGTGCTAGGAACTAAGAAAACTCATTAAGTAGCCTACAGCGTAGACATGCTTTTAAAACAATATGTAACTATGTACAGTACACGTGTGTACAGTACAGATATTTCTTTAAAAGATTGTACACTAAGTGCAACGGAGGAAAGGGAGAATGATGTTTCCAGTAGCCCTATGACCACCCAGTAGTTGGTGATTCGCTGGAAGGATTCACATGAATCAAGATATATCCAACGTTAAGATTTATTACAGCAAAGAAAAAAAGTGTAGACACAAAAAGGAAAAGTTATACACAAGCAAATACTAGAGAAGCCTTCCTTGTCCTCCATCTTCAAGGATGACATGGATGCTCTTTCTTGCTTGAGTGGAAAAGTCATGAAAAGAAAGATACCAATCATGCGCAAAAATCATTTTGGCTGAATTTCCAGGCCAATAATTTTCTCAAAGATAAGACAGAGTTTCCAACAAGGCTGTGCNGCTAGCTCTAAGTTTTTCTGAACTGCTAGAAAATACCCTGAAAATAAGTGTGAAAACCGTTTCCGTGATTTCTTGTTTGCCAAAGTAACTGTGTTATTATTGTCTCCAGTTTTCATGACAGCGTTCATTGTCTTTTCATGCTGTGAAAGTACTGAATTAAGAGAGGAGGAGTGGAAGCCAAGATCTTGTTATGCTTCCTTCTATTCATAATCCAGACAGCACTGTTTGTAAGAAATTGAGACCATGTAGTTTAAGTGACAAACTAAAAATCTCCTGGGCCATCCCTGCACTGATTCTTTGCAACTACTAGAGTTTTAATCTTTGGAGTAAATAAGTAACAGTTTGAGACAAGAGTGCGGAGTTTGGTAACCTTGTACGCGGACCTCAGAAGACCACTTCGGCCGCTGTTGTAAATGTCTCTACCCTCTACCTTCCTTTTCAACCTCTAACAGAAGTATTCTCTATGCTTATTTTTTAAATATATGTGTGTACTGTTTTATATATTTTTTCCTCTCTCAGAAAGGATTCCTGTTCAGATATTTATGTTACATACTGTGCTAGGAACTAAGAAAACTCATTAAGTAGCCTACAGCGTAGACATGCTTTTAAAACAATATGTAACTATGTACAGTACACGTGTGTACAGTACAGATATTTCTTTAAAAGATTGTACACTAAGTGCAACGGAGGAAAGGGAGAATGATGTTTCCAGTAGCCCTATGACCACCCAGTAGTTGGTGATTCGCTGGAAGGATTCACATGAATCAAGATATATCCAACGTTAAGATTTATTACAGCAAAGAAAAAAAGTGTAGACACAAAAAGGAAAAGTTATACACAAGCAAATACTAGAGAAGCCTTCCTTGTCCTCCATCTTCAAGGATGACATGGATGCTCTTTCTTGCTTGAGTGGAAAAGTCATGAAAAGAAAGATACCAATCATGCGCAAAAATCATTTTGGCTGAATTTCCAGGCCAATAATTTTCTCAAAGATAAGACAGAGTTTCCAACAAGGCTGTGCATATATGTGTGTGTGTGTGTGTGTGTGTGTGTGTGTGTGTGTGTGTATGCAACGTTTTGGCATCCTTTATGTGCCATATACTCCCTCCATGGAGTACCCAAGACCGAAATAATTGTCAGTTCTTATCTTTCACAAGGCAGTACTCCTTGGCCCCAAAAAACCCCTGTAATCTCGAATTTCCATTTTTCTAGAGATAGGGCGTGGGTGGCTCGGGGACCTTTGCCTTTTTGCCATTATGCAACTTTCACGATTCAGGATGGGACAGAAAATTTACTGTCTCAGAAATTGTGTGTCCTTGGAGACCACGTGGCCTAACGGATAAGGCGTCTGACTTCGGATCAGAAGGTTAAGGGTTCGAATCCCTTCGTGGCTAATTTTGACTTTCCACTCCAAAGCTACAACCTCTTCTCTGTTAGTCCTAAGTTTCAGCTGCTGGAATCTGTCACTGGTTTCCACTCTTCTCCTGTCTTTTCCATCTGAACTTCTTTTTTTTCCTTTGGTTTTACTGCTGTCAAAAGGATGAGAACAGCTTTTATTCAAACAGAAATTACAGAACAAAATATTAAGGTCATTAAAAGAGCTGGACTGTTTGCAAAGTGTATGCAAACAGGAAGGCAGAGAAGATAACCACGAAAAATGTATAAAAAACTTTTTTCTGTACCTAAATAACTGAATTTAATAATGTTAGGATGAAGAAAACTTAATTTCCAATGTCGAGTTCTTAGTGAAACATATGATGTTCCCAGATTCAAATCATATGGAGGCTTAGCTCTTTTCTACTAAACATATTCCTCTTTCTCTGTTTTTTGGAAACAATAGAAGAGATTAGCACATTTAAAATTATCATTTGCTTGGGACTCTTTTCGACCCTATGGACTGTATCCCCCCAGGTTCCTCTGTCCATGGGATTCTTCAGGCAGAAATACTAGGGGTTGCCATCTTCCCAACCCAGGGAGGCAGCCTATGTCTCCCTCTGTTACATTGCACCAGGGTAGCAGGGGTTTCTTACCTACTGAGAAGCCCCAAATAATCCTTTAATGTGTATTAAAAGAAGTGACAAATATCCTAGGTATATTCTGCCTAGACAGTTTTTTTTTCTCCCATGTCAATATCATGCACACACACGTATACATACACACATATACAGTATCCTGTTATTTCATGATTATCTGTTGAATGTTTACAGTGTGCAAAGTTGAGGAGACAAGGATCTAAAAGGGGTGGTACCCCTACAACCTTATTCTCAAGCAAGGTAACATGGGGTGGAGAGGCAAGAGGGTTAAGACTGACTGCTCATATATCCAATATCTGTGATTATTTGTTGGAGAAAATTCAAAGATATAAAAACAATATACCAATTCCTCAAGACTCCACTCACCCAGTTCCTCAAGACTCCACTTTGGCCTCCAATCTGAATCATCGTTTGCTCGGTTTTTATTTTCTAAATAAAATGGGTTATAGTTTGTGAGCCGTCTTTGAACCACATGTACCACATAAGCCATATCTTATAAAATTCAAAATCCGATTTTACTGCAAAATCTGTACTTAATAGGTGTCAATCCTCATGAGCCTTTGGAAGATCTGCTGACCTATGACAAGTGTACTTTAGAAGGATTTTCCAGGTTTCAAAAATCAATCCCAGTCACTGGATTTGAACACATTAGAAAGACCTTATCACCTTAANAAATCTGTACTTCATAGGTGTCAATCCTCATGAGCCTTTGGAAGATCTGCTGACCTATGACAAGTGTACTTTAGAAGGATTTTCCAGGTTTCAAAAATCAATCCCAGTCACTGGATTTGAACACATTAGAAAGACCTTATCACCTTAACCTCTTGCTTGGTTCCCATGAACCTTAGTAAGGAATAGTTGGTTATATGATTTTTTTTTTTTTTTTAGCAAGCAATTTGTCTGGTCTCTACCTCGGTATTCTCATTCGTAAAACAGAGACAAGTGATGGGAGAGAGGATTTTCCAAAAGATCGTCTTTATGGTCCCTTCAAATTTTGTTATTCCACACCATGTACTCAGCCCTTTGCTATAGTTTTCCTGTAAGGTGAAAGAAAAGAGGGGAACAGATGAGATTTTATGGGATTATGTGCTAAAATTAAGATATAAGTGGCGGAAGATGATCAAAGAAGGAAGGAAACAAACAGAGCCTGGAACTCCTGGAAAAGATCTTTGACTAAATTCATTCATACAAAATGCAAAGAGGAGAATGATGATTTCATTTGAGAATTCACAGAAAAGGTACATTTGCTGTGCCTCTTGCAAAAAGATTTTGCCACCAAGGAGTAGAGACTTTACAGGCAGAAGTGACTGCGTGAGAAAAGCAGAGCATGTGAACAGTTTCTGCTCCTGAAAGCAGGGACCAGGGGTCAGATAAAGCTAGTCTGAAGAAGAGATTGGGGGCCACCGCGGGGCGGGTAGGGAGTGATGAGGTGTAAGGACAGAGTGCCTTGGACCTGGAAACGTGCTGCCTGGGATTTAAATGGCAAATATATATACAAAAACTGCCGAGACAAGAACCCATGGCTGGAGAGCGGTTGGGAGCAGTGAGTGAATGAAGAGAATGACCCGTGGTTCTCAACCCATCAGAGTCACCTGTGGTGACTGCAACCACAGAGACGTCACCCTCAGGTTTACCGATTCAGCTGTGTGAAGGTGTGGCGGAAACGAGGACATTTTGAGAAAACTCCCTGGTAGTGTGTAATTTGCTTCACTGTTTGGAACGCAGGCAGGAAAGAGGCGGCCAGCAGGGTGTTAACAGACAACGGAACTCAGAAGGCCTGGAATCAGTTTTTGACTCCGGTGGAGAAGCAGTAGAATCAGTGAGCACACCTGAGCCTGAGCAAAGGCAGCAGTTTCTTAACTCTCACATCCACGCGACGGATTTCCTAATCTCTCTATAAAAGGGGTTAAAAACATGCGTTATTGATAGTGAAAGTTACACAGTTCGTCCGTAACGGAACACCGATTTATACCTTGTTCACAAGGCACTAAAACCTCGCTCCCACACTACAGCGGGAGGGGCCAGGACGACGAGGATGGGATTCGAACCCACGCGTGCAGAGCACAATGGATTAGCAGTCCATCGCCTTAACCACTCGGCCACCTCGTCATCTGTATAGCTTTAGCCTGATAAAATTATATTTCTCTACACAACGGAGTTCTATTTGTGACATTACATTATTATTTTTTTAACTAATGAAGAAAATGTCTTTTCTCCCTATAAATGGCCCTCTTGCTTTGATAAAGGAAGAAAAAATAAAAGACCACACTCCAATCACTAAAGAAAAGAGTGATCCTCAAAAGGTTTAAAACTAGGTCTATTTTATGATCCAACAATCCCAGTTTTAGTTATTTATCCAAAAGAAATGAAAACAGGATATCAAAAATGTATCTGCACTCCTATGTTTATTACAACACTGATTACAATATTCAAGATATGGGAAAAAATTGTCAAGGAATGAATAAAGAAAATGCGATGTGCGTGTGTGTATATTTGTGTGTGTGTGTATGTAATGGAATGTTATTCAGCCACAAGAAAGAAGGAAACTCTGCCATTCAAGACAACATGGACCTTGAGGATGTTATGCTAAGTGAGATAAGACATATAAAGAAAGACAAATACTGTATGATATCACTCATAATATCTAAGAATATGTTACCTTACATGGTAAAAGAGATTTTGAAGATATGATTAAATTGAGGATTTCAAGATGGAAGAATATCCTGGATTATCCAAGTGGACCCAAAGGAGGATCAGATTCAATAGTAGGAAATGTGAATGCAGAACCAAGAAGCAGTGCATGGAAGAGGCCATTAAAATCGAAAAGAGCAAGGAAATATTCTTGAAGTCTCTTGAAATATTCTTCATTGAAGTCTCCAGAAGAAACATAGCCATTCAGAAACCTTGATTTTAGACTTCTGAACTCCAGAACTGTAAGAAAGTAACTTTGTATTGTTTTAAGTAACTAAATTTGTGGTCAATTACTACAGCAGCAATAGGAAATTAATGCAGAAGTTCTAAAGCACTTCCATGACTGGTGTTTAATAAGCAGGAAGAACTTTGCAGAACTTTTTCTAGAATGCCAGAGGCACACATTTGTGGGGACTCTTATTTTGCTGTCATTGAGAGTACTGGAGGATACATGCTCAAACTGTGGTGAGAAAGTCAACAGAAGGAATTTAGAGTCCCACTGACAGCTGATATTGTTGTATTCAGAGACCTGCGAGTTAAGCACTTCACCATGGGAACTTGATATAAGTAACCTTCACAGGAAGATCTGTATCCTGCTCAGTTGATTTCAAAGCCTTCAGCATAGATTGAGTGGGAAGATTAAGAGACAGTGGAGACTACACTGTCCTGTAAAGAGATGACGTTACAGGACAGATGACTGTAAAGTCATCCTCAGATGAACTGATAGCTTAGAATCTTACTGTATGTTTTGGACATTTTAGGTCTGTGTGCAGAGTTTTGCAGCCTACAGAGCATTTGCCTGAGCTCCGAAGGAGACAGGTAGGGCCTGTCTTCTGAGACTCCTATAAAGGCCTCTGATCTATGTACTTGGTAGTCACTCAAGTACATAGTTCACTTACAGATCTGACCCACTTCATAAGAGTCCCAGAAGAAAGTAAGGGAGGATGCTTCTCCGGGGAAAGATGCCTGAGTGGGAAGGTTATGCCCGGAAACCGATGTGTACATTATCAATTTGAGGCAAACCAAGAGAAAATTGGCTGGCCACCAAAACTGAGGAAGGTCCCACCGAGATTTGAACTCGGATCGCTGGATTCAAAGTCCAGAGTGCTAACCATTACACCATGGGGCCATTGCAACCTAGTATTTACTGAAAGATTTCTGAATATTCATTGGAGAGCCTGTGGTTCTATTCAGGATTTTGTGAACTATAATTTTCATTTTAAATGTATAGATAGATAGATAGATAGATAGATAGATAGAGATATATAGAATCAGTTGCATCCCAGTCAGCAAAGGATCCGAGTGAAATGCAACGACCAAAGCTCACAGGCACTACGAATTTCTCAGGACCCAGTTCATATTAAAAACTGATGGAACTCGGACCCAGAACTGAGGTCAGGGGTATAAAACGCGAATAGTCAAGCAGACGGCAATCTAAATTACTAGAACCTGAGAAGATTCTGTGGTCCAGAGAAGGAAATGGGGAAGAAAACAACAGATGAGAAATCTCAGATGAATGGATAAAGAAAGTTGTTCGGTAGGACATTGCCTCCTAGCTGACGGGGATGGAGTGTCTAGCTGCGCAAGTGTCTGGTCTCCTCGAGGTACCACAGTGATTGAAGACACGGGGAGGGAAGGCACCAAAAGTCAGGTCCCACCGAGACTTGAACTCGGATCGCTGGATTCAAAGTCCAGAGTGCTAACCATTACACCATGGGGCCA